>JACJUY010010581.1:0-13684 GCA_014220935.1 Platorchestia sp. MABIK
TTTTCAATTGACGTTTCACCGGGATTGGTACACACCTCACTGAAAACTTGAGCCCCTACTTTTAAGAAGAATGTGTTGAAATCCTCAAGGTGAGATCCTCATTTGAAACGCCTGCTCTGTTAGTATTTGCTATAAAAAAACTTGTTTAATTGATTAACCTTGGTCAATCGAAAGTCAAGGCAAGTGTACTTTAGGTGTCCAAAATTGTTTGGATAGCTCTCCAAGAAAGCGGTTGATACAAAAGAATGTGTTCAAATGACGGGTCAAAAAATTAGCTCACTGGTGTAAATTTATGCAAGAAATGTTTTCTAAGGATGAAAAATTCAATTTAAATTTTGTTGGATAGTATTTATTTGAAGACACTCTTGGAAGAAAATATTGTTTGATTTTTGAAGAAACTCCCCTTGTTTATCTTGAAACGCGTGGGTCATACCGTGAAGGTACTGCTCATATTTAGCTCTAAACACCTTAGGGAAAAAATAGTTCCACATTTAATTTTAAAAATATTTAAAACAATTCAAAAAGGGAAAAGTTTGAGCTTAATTTTCGAAAAATATCTGTATATTTTCTCTCTAACTAGCTAATAAATCTCGCTTTTAGTGGGTTTCTCGCTGAGCAGCTCTGCAAATTCTACATGCCGATCGGGCAGCAAAATGTTGGAGGAGGCCATGTGCACAATATTGTTTTTGTTCTACTTCAAGTTTGTGTTCACGGACTGAGATTTAAGAAACTCAGCATTGATAACAAAAATTTGAATTAGAAGAAGGTAAAATGCCGAAGTTTCATGGAATGTTTTCAATCTTCGGTGCTTTTTGCTTTTCTTCTTGTACTTGCAGCTCATGATTCTCCAATGTGCGCATGCTGCATGAAACGGAGCGGCTTCCTAGTAGTTATTTGTTACATTTTTTCTTATGATTTTTAAAGTTATGGAATTCTGGGGTTCAATAATAAATGCACAGTACAATATACGTAATTAAGTATAAAAACGTGGGATCTCTAATCCTTTCCGCCCTCAGATGGATACAACTATTAAATTTATGGGAATTAGTACTACCAGGGGGAATATTTGCTTGGCTCAAGCTAAGAGTTAAGTAAGCCTTCTTTTTGTTGAAATAAAACAAATTTTTACATGTTAAGGGCCACCTTTTTTTGTTCACTGCTATCCTGTTTTCAGCACCTAATACTAACTTCTTCAACTTATATCTTCTTTCATGAACTCCTTTCTCAACTTACTGTTTCTAGGCCCGTTTTGCATTCCCTGAACTCCAGACTAAATAGTGCTTTCCTCTTTTTCCTCCCCTTTATTTTTTTAATGTTTAGAGAGCTATCAAGTAGCATATAACCTAATCTCTAATTCTTTCCCTTATCTATGACTACAAAGGATATAATATTTGGACATGTTTAACATTGGTTTCATTGCATGTTCACTAATTTTTATCCTTCTATGCAAAGCAGCATTAAAAATTCTAGAAAATATTTTAATGAAACAATAAAACGAAAAGTTTTCATTAAAACTTAGAGTTTGAAATGATTATGCTTATTGCATGTACCCTAAATATATCTTTAGATTAGGTCCAAGTTTAATATTTATCTGATCAAGTCAACTTATGAGACTCAAAGAAGGGATCTTCAGGAACAGTCAGGGCAATACCATAGCAATTACACTATGACAGTGTCTTGTGAGAATCAATTATCACGTCTCTTGGTGTAAGAATGAGCAACTAACTTTTAAGTATTAGTAAAGGCCAGCCTAAAAAAATGAATATATCTGCATTCAATTTACATTTATATATGCCTTTAATAGTATTTTTTCCTCTGTTCACTCTATTTGTTTGCTTTAGTAAATGTATTTTCACTCTTCAATCCAAATAGGTTTGCGTTAATGGATGTATTTCCACTCTTTATTCTATTCATGTTTGATAAATTGAACATCTTTCCACTCTGAATTCATTTCTTGTATGTATTTGCCCTTGTTTTTTTTTCAACTCCAAGTCACAAAATATTAGCAAAAGAAGAAACTCTTCCTTTACCCTTACCAACCCTCAGGAGGTTACAACTATCCTTTTTTTAGGATTGGTGCTTCCCAGGGATAAATTTGAAATCCTGAGCTAAAGTTAGGGGCTTTAATTTTCTTGAAGTAAAAGGTTATTTTGGTCTATATTAAATTTAACGTATCAACGATTTTTTAAATTTTGTTTCCATTTTTATGTAATTGAAGAGATTTTTAGAAGTTTTTCACCAATGACGTTTTGCACACAAATGCTATTCGAGATATTGAACTTTAAAGTTATAAGAATATCATATATAAAATTAAATAGACACACACGTAAATAAGCTGAAAAATTGCATTGACGTATTGATAGGTTAGGTAAAGTTTGATTAGTCAAATAAATTGTCCTAAGTAAACCTAAAACAACTTCGGTCAATATTGAGTTGAAGCGCTAACGGAATATATAAATTTGGTATCCAAAAATCAGTAAAGGAGCACATTTAAAAATGTTTTACACTATTGACATTTTGCTGGCTGGTACGTCATATTTGAAATATAACATGAATTACGTTCACGTAAGAATAACATTGTTTCGGCTGCATCGTACCTGCATTGTTGGAACATGCGCAGTATTTTGGCGAGAACCATACCATCAGTGTCGGGATCGCTAAGTTAAGTTATTTTAAGCTTATTTAGGTTAGTTTAGACTAGTTTATTCAACTATCCTAATGTTATCTAACCTAATCTAACCTATTATCATATCATGTCAATACAATATTACAGTATATTTATGTGTCCGTTTCTCTACTGTTTTATCCGATGTTCCTGTAACTCCAAAGTTTAAAAACTCAAAAATTACGCATCATCAAGCAAAATGTCATTTAATTAAAATATTCTTAACCCGTCTCCACACGACCGACCTATTGGTGGGTTTGAAAAAAAATGGGAAAACTTTCTAACTTACTGTACATTCATTACTCAAGTTAAAAGTTTTGTAGAGCGTTCATTGTAAAGGGAAAGAGTTGCTCTTTCTGTCAACGAAAAAAAATGCTGCTAACCCAACAAAAATCTACGGAATTTGAGGTTTTATTTTGGTAAATTTCAAAAAACAGAAATTGGAAATCACTGGCCATTATTTATCTATTGCACTTTCATGTTTTTTATGATGAATTTTTGTAGGTTTTGACCTGCTGAATGTTGTGATATGTGAAATTTTTTTCTAGGTCCAATAGTTCCAAAGTTATGAGCATTTTATGTAAATAATTGTTTTTTACAGCTTTTTTAAGTTTATTTTGTGTATGGCTGTTATTAAGCACTTTCATTGCTTAGAAACGGTATTAAATGCATAGAAATTTTTCTCCTGAATACAATGATGGTATTATTTTTTGCCTAGATGTTAATCTGCGGATTTTAGACCCACATTTTGTTTNGGGGGGGGGGGGGGAGATGGTGTCTAACTAAGAGGCAGAGTGTGTGCTGGCATGCCTCAGCTACACAGCTGGGTCACGCAGCGCCCAGCGCCGGTAGTCATACTTCTCACTCATTCCCTTGAGAGGCCAGACTGAGCGAAAGAGTTCATACAGCTTTAAATATGTTACCCCTCCTCCCCTGTTCCCCCACCTTATTTTACCTTCCACCAATGAATAGCGCTCAATGAGACGCCTAAAACCATATATGGCAATCCTAGGTTTGCTGATGTGCCATATGTACTAGCCTCACCGACCTTTTAAGAGTCCATGACGTGGCGATGGGCTGAATGTGTTCCTTTAGTGATTCTTTGGAACAGAATTTTTAATTTCCGTGAGCGCATTAAACTCAGTTATCGACCATAACATCACTTAACTTGGTCATCCCAAGACTGATGGCATTTTCTGCCAAAAACAGCGCATGTTCCAACAACGCAGAAATGACCCAAAGAGCCAAGAGCTGTATCAAAACTGCTGTTAATGCTATTCTTACCTGAATGTTATTTATGCTATAACTCAAAAAGTAAGCATTTGTGAGCACAATCTCATTCCTGTGAAACGTCTTAAAATGTCTCCAGTTACTTGAATATATCATACAAATTGAAAATTGTTAATGCGCTAAATTCAATATTGACCGTTTTTTTATGTCATCATGGACCATCTTATTATTTACTGCTTCCTTTTTTTCTGCATCTATTACCCTTTACTTCAACTTTTGTCTTGTTTCATAAACTTCTGATCTAGTTTTGCTCCAATGGGCAGGATTGGAGGCACTTCCTAGCGATAGATTCCATATTCTTTAAACTACATACTAAGTAGTACCTGCCTTATTAATTGTTTTGGAATACCGTTTAGTTTTACAAAATTGAATACATTCTTAGTTGTGTTATTTATCATAAATTTGTTGATTTCAATCCACAACTAGTATTGTGAAAAAATCAAAATGTGATAAAATTAATTAAAGTGATTTGACAGTGTTGAAAATTATTTGAGAATTAAATTTTCTTCTCTCATGAGAGTTTGAGTCAAATTTACCTCTTAGTAGTGGGTTTCCTCTAATGCCATAATTAGCTATGTTGCATCAATTATAAATCTAGTGTAAAATAAACATTAGGTTTTCTTGCTAAAACTAAATGAGGCATCATCATCTTGTCAGTAACAGCAGTAGTCAGCAGGTATTTGATTTGAGTTTTTGCCCATATAATTGTTGCTAAACCAACTTCATAATGTGGTGTTCAATTCATTGTTAGCTCATCAAATTTATGCTTGAACAAACATGAGATTTGATGTGGAAACCAATTTGCAGTAACTTTAGTTGTCCAATGATTTCAGTCTTTTTTATTCTTCCATCATCAAGTTCCATGAAATATTCTGGCTGATTTTATTGACTTGATATGAATTGAAATGGTTCAAGTATTTACATTCAATAATAAAAAGTGCAATTTGTAAATAACTGAATCGTTAAACGAAAGAAACCAATACTTATAATTTGCTGATGCAAAATAAAGTGACTAAAATATGCAAAAATTGACAAGTGAGTAAAAGTTTATGATTGAACTAGTGTGGTGAAGTCATTTGAAATGTCAGCATTTTTACATTCCCTGACTGCTCTATATAGGTCTTAATATAATGTACTTGTGTGGCGAGTCATCTTGCTCTGTATCAGTAAATCAAATGCAAACTTTGATTTTTTCTGAAACAGATACACTAGTTTGCTTATATTGGTTGAAATTTATTGAGAAATTATCCCTATTTCACATTGGAGTTTTGAGGAAAAGAGCTATTAAAAATTTCCCATGAAAATAGTTTGTCATTTTATGGGGGCATACATGTTTAATACTCAATACTATGTTTATTGTTTATCTATTTGTTAGTATATTCATATATTGATATATGTTGAAGATTTTAGTTAGTTGATGAAACAAACCACCAATTTTCATAACAAATTTTCAGTTCATTGAGTAATCACTGTAGTACATACAACCAAGTTTTTGTTAATCTAGGCCTCATGCAATCAAATGAGCCATGAGGCAGCTTTAGCCATTAACTTTGATGTTGCACTTACGTTAGTATTCTTATAAAGCTCAGACAAACTAGCTAGATTGCTTGCCTGGGTCATCATCATCCATGCTCTGCTTTCAGTAATAACACGGAATTCAATTTCACATCTTACTTCTACTCAATATCCTGCATTCTAGATGAATAATACTTTTCTATCAGGAAGAACAATTGTGAAATTCAATAACCTACCAAGAAACCTATGAATTGAGGCAAAATGTTTGAGTGTAGTACTGTGTAGCATAGGATTCCATTTTGTTGAGTAGAAGTTTTTGTGAATGTCAACACTTGCTGCCTCAGTTTGTGTTGAGTTGACGAGTAATTTAGGTTTGGAAAGTTGCAGGTGCAGGTTGCCGTTGACAGGATGTTTGTCAACAACTACCCAGAGAAGCCACCTATCAGCACCTACCAAGCCACTCCTCCTATCCTCAAGAGGACCCGCACCCTCAGCTCGTCTAACCAGCATCCTCATGTCAAGAAAGTAAGTTTCCTTTCAGTTTCTGATGTTATTTGCTCCTAGTTGTCTTTTTAATAAAGTTTCTTATTTATACTCTCCTCTCTTAATATTGAGCTTGTGCCTTGCTATTAATTTGGAAAATGTTAAATTCGTTTTCATCTTAATTATTTTTCGACTTGTGCTTTAACCTTGATAGTTTTTAACTCATTTTAAATGGCAATAATAGATTTCCCCAAATCATAACTTAAGTTGAGACTCCCCATCATGTAGCTACTATTAAAGACAAACATTTAGAAGTTGGTTCACAGCACCTTATAAGAAATTCTTCCTGTCACTTGGACATCCAAGTGTGAATGGTCTGTGATTGATTCAAAATCTCTTGCCTGACCACAAGTTCAACTTCTATGTGGTAAATGGTAAATTTGTTTCCTTTGTGTAATGAATTAAGTATTGGAAGATCTACCACTATGTACTTATTGTAGATTTCCAGTTCTTCATCATTGGTGTATGACAAATGACTCAAGTCAATCTTACTTGTGCAATTTCCTGTGTAAATCAATATCATTGAACTTGGTAGTAAATTAGTTCTATAGCTGATAATGTAGTATACTCTAGTTATTTATCTCAGTTCTTTAACCTTTTCTTTGCAATATTTTGGAATTAACTTTTACTGATGTTGAAGAAATTCTGACCAGTGTGTTGTGCTGAAGAGTGATATTTGCCAATACCTAAGTGTTAGACTTGTGCTGATGCCACCAAAATGGTACATCTATGCTTGGTTCACTCCCGTGTGTCAACTGCCAACTACTAAGAAGCATTCGTCTCTTGGAAGAATTTCTCGTACACAAAGTAAAAAATAGTTGAAAGATAAAAGTAACAGCAAGATAGTAGGAGTCAAGAGTCAGTGGCAAATTACAGCACAGCAACGTCACCAGAAAACATTGTGAACAAAACGCCCGTCCACAAAGCCACCAGGCCACACAATCATCTCACGTGGCAGTAAAAGCAAGAGTCAAACAACACTGCTTGTTAATAACTGGAACAACCCAACCACACCGCTAGAACCTCAACCAGAAAAGGCAAAAAAATCTTACCAGCCCACGCTACAGGCTTCCAATAAAAAGCTACACAAGGCGTGTGTGGAAAGAATTTCCCACACTGTCTCCTCTTTATAGAGACTCGGTACTGATTTTGGTTTTACTGATTGTGTCTTGTTTGATTTATCTGGTTTTCAGAGATAAACTGAATTTCATGCCAGTTTTGGAGTGCGTGATCTTTGTGAACTTCTGTTGTTCTTCAACTAGTAGTTGTAATTTATGTGAAGTATATTTATGTTTTGATGTATTCTTATTTCAGTAAGCCCATGTTTTTAAATTTGTTGATTGCAGAGTTTTTTAATTGGTACATATCCCGTTGAGCTCCTTTGTGATGCTAAAATTTGATGTACTTTATGGACATGTTCCCTGTTGCTGTGTGGCCTGGTCTCATATTATTATAAAGATCACATGCTCTCCTCAGCAAAAGGGAAATTGTGGCCTGGTCTCATATAGTCATGATCATTATACACTCAGAGTAAAAAAAATTATTCTTGAGCAGTTATAAACCTTGAGGAAACAGAATAGTTGTTATGTAAAGTATATTGGATGACTGAAGTACTGAAAACGTTGCTAAGTGTAAGAAGTTTCAATAATGTAGGAGGTGATAAGAGTGTCTGGATGTGAGAAAAATGAAGTAGGAACCATGATCTGGGGGCAATACATGACTATTTGTGAAAAATAGAATAAATTGCCTGTCTTAGTGGGTCTACATTTGTACCTGCCAGATTAGTTACTTTCTTGGATGATTGCTGGTAGATAATTTTACTGATATTTTCAATTGCATTGCACACCAGCTAAATTCATAATAAGAATATTGGGGTAAGTGAATGTAAAAATATCTGCTCCAAGAGAAAGAAAATTGAATGAATTATAGAATACTGAAATGGTGGTAGAAGTAGTGAGAGATTGAGTCAATACTCCAGAATGAACATCACTTCATATCAAAGATAAGGTCGGATGCCTGCCATAAGGTTCATGTAAAGCTCTCTACCAAGACAACTTCCAAGGAGCGTAAGAATTTAAGAAAGTCAAAATGTTTATGCATGGTTTATTCTAGTTCAATTTCAATCCAAATTTATGTGGATGACCTGCATTGAAGCTATTGCTTCTGAGGCTGTACATAAATGCATTTTGCAACCAGATGGCTGTAGACCCGACAGCTGAGAAGTGTGCCATGCTGCTGGAGCGGCTCAGAGAGACGGCTCTCGTGTCTGCCTACTCTGCTCAGCTTGAGGAGTTGGCTGCAGCTCCTGAGGATGTTCAGTTTGAATGGCTGCTGCAGTTTACCTACCATGTCGTACATCTGGACAAGTCAATCTCAGGTAAAGCAGGGTTTTTTTTTAATGTAACTAACGTGTAATTAGATACTCTTTTTTATTGTATGTCAGAATATGTATGTAATGTGATAACATTTTAACTTGAATGTGAACAAATTTTTAGGGTTGAGTGAAATTTTAATCCATTTCTAAGAAATGTTTTTTCCGTGTTAGGTTTTGTTAGTGAAGTTGTGAAGCTACCGTGGAAGCTGTCAGGCAGTGACTCGCTGTGTCAAGCCTACCAGAATTTCGTGGTGGCCTTAGTAACTGCCCACACCGAGCACTGCAAGATTGTCCTGAGCCATCTCTTCCATCTGCTGCTGCCTGGTGAGCACCTCGCTTGCGGGCCCTGCTTCTGCCAGCATCACCTTGTAGTGCACTCGCTCCCATGAGCTTCTCATTGCTTCCGATGCAAATTATAAGTTACTCAGTTTCATGTACACCTTTGAATGTTTCTTACAATTAGGTTCTTTATATCGAGGGCTCGGACCTTCTACGTCATGCCTTGAAAATATTAGTTGCTCCTTGAAAATTCACCTCAATTACCTTGTAACAACTGATAACCCAGGTGAAGTCTGTTATCTTTGTACCAGTTCACAAAATTGGCGTGCAATCCTGTTGCCTAACCTAATATTTTGCACGCCTTAGGTGTGCAAGCTCAAAATCCCAGAATGTCATAAGCTAAACATTATGCTCAAGGTAAGTGTAAAATTTATTCCAGTGTAATAACGTATTAAATGCCATAAAATTACTAAGAATCGTAGGTTAAATAAAATGTGTGATGTAAGCTTGCTTCTTTGGTTGGTGAACATTGAGAGAGAACCTGCTGGACAATTTTCGGCTTAAAAAAAGAGGCCAAAGTTAGATTTGAGCCTGTTGGTGACACTGGAGCTTTCTGAAGGGCAAGCTACATGCATCTTGTTTTTCAAGTATATGAACACTACAAAGACAGATTTTGCTTTGTATCTCAAAATCAGAGTAAATGAAAGGGGAATATTGATAATGCTCGTGATAAAAAATCATCCAAGTTGGTGTGGGTGGAAAAGACAAGTTAAGGTTTAGATAATTATGTTGAAGTGTTTCCAATTACTGAAATATTTAGATGTTTGGGGGTTGATCAAATTAATCTAATCTAAATCTCAAAAGAATCCTAGAATATCTTGGTAAAAACTTGTTTTAATGCATAATTACGTTTTGAATGTAAATGGGCAATTCTTGAGCTGCATTGCGCTCTTGACTAAGTTTTGTCTTGCAAACAAAAACGAGTTGTTATAGGAACTCCAAAATCTGGAATATCTTTGAGAATGTGCACCTTTTCTGATAAGAGAGAACACTTGGTGTAAGGCTGAAGGATGTGAGAAGCAAGTGAAGAGAACGTGATGTAATTTTGGTTGCTGCGTTCAGCTTCACAGCCAAGAATATTTGGTAAAATGCTCACATTAAGGTTATTAATTGGCGCTCAATTTTGAGAGAAATAAACAACCGTAACAGAGATTGAGTTGTGTGTGGTGCGTTAAGTAATGCTGCTAGCTCTATTTATTGGCTCTATGCCAGTGATTCTCAAAGTGGACGCTACTGCCCCCAGGGGGTGTTGAAGCTCTCAAGGACGGAGCCCATCTTGGAAAAAAATTTATATATAGCAAATTCATCCCTTCGATAATTTGCTATACAATTTTAAAATAATTAACCACTAAGGAGCGATAAGATCTCAGGATTTACCGCCCCTGAAAATTTCCTGAGAAAGGGGCGGTAAATGGGAACCACTGCTCCTTGCGTTTACCTTAATTTTTGGGACACTCGTGTTACTTCACTTATTTTCTGGAAATAATGATGGTGCCTTCCTCCTTCTTCTCTTGGAACATCTTTGTTGTGGTTAAGGGAGGCTAAAACTTTCTTATATAATAATAATAATGCTTGGTCAAGATAGCCTTTGTTGGGGCTAGGGATTCATGAACTAACATTAGAAATAATGGAAATGAGTTAATCCGCGTTGTATTTTTGGTTAGTTTTTCCCTGTAAGATTGAAGTCATTTGCATAATGTTTTCGGTAAGTAGAAAACGATACTAGTAATTAGGTCTTCTTCATCAGATCTGGGAATCGAAACGAAAACCCCAAAATTTGTACAAAATCATAGTTGTTGAAAAATTTGATACTCGGATATCACACCTGTTGAGACTGTATTGCTTCATTTCTGTGTTGTATGTCAAGTTTTGGCCACCAAAAGAATCACTTTTTTCACTAGCTGTTCCCAATTTTAGAATTATTTGGTGCCTTCCCGCAGACATAACTGAAGGTGATCAGCTACTGTTGGTGAACCCGCATGTGACGACGAGCTCGATGTTGAGAGTGGCGGAGTGTTCACTGCAAGCCATTGTTCTTATCCGCGCCAAAGTGCCGCTGAGTGAGCGCGTACTGCTGAAGGAAGCAAGCAATGCAAGACCTTACTACAAGAAACATCCGCACCTGCTCTTGGTCTTCTGTAAGTGTCTCATGATGCTTGCCTTGAAAATTCCATCTTTGAAGAAAACTTTCCTGGAGATGATTGTACAAAGGTGAGTGCTACCTACGGCGAATTATGCTTGCACTTTGGTAATGAGGTTCAAGTGTGATGTAGTTCAAGTGTGAATGCTTTTGGAGCAATAAGTTGATGTTTTTGGTTATGTCGAAGCACTTAATGATCGTATTTTAGATCATAGCCAGCAGCCACACAAAGTGAACATGAAAATAAAAACTACACAGTTCCTATTGGGCCGAGTGTCTTAATTGGAATATTGGAAATGTTCTTATTTTGTCTTCATGTCAGCAGAGTAGATGTCCTAATGGAAGTGGACTAGTATTTTACTCCCCTGAGGAGGTATTGGATTGTCAAAAGGCTTGGGGTAGTTAGGTTTGTCTGCCCTATGCTGCAGGTGCTGGTGCCGCCGTGAGGATGGGGTTCGGTTACCCCAGTCGTGATTCAGGATTTCTATTTTTCTTGACGTCGCAGTATTTTTTCGAGATTTCGAGCCATGTGCTAAGTTGGAGAGGCAAAATTAAATTAGCTCCAAACTTATGTTGATGTCTCATGGAACGGGGCTGACCTTGCTTCGAAAAACCGTGAAAGATTTACAAAGTTAAAGGAGATTGTTAGTTCTGTGTTGGTGATTTTGTGGGGCCGTGCTAAGGCCGTAATGTCGCATCTCGACTGTTTCCTTGTGAGGCTGCGCTGTCAAGAGACAAAGTTAAACCAGGCGTGCCGTGCAGCCGTGGAGGGCATCTCGCCAGCACATGTTATTGTATTTGACGGAAGACTGACTTCTAAATCGATGCAAGGAGAACACGTCTTTGTTACGCCTTCCGCTTCTAATACTGTCAATGCTCGTCTTGGGTTGCATAGCGTTATTGCAAAGTTGATTCCACTGTCACATTGGAAAGAAGTAGGTCATTTGAAGTAAACGTAACTGCTCTGCCAACGGGGAGAATTATAAAGGCACGTCGATTGCTGCTGCTACTATGAGCATAAAAATGAAACCGTGAGATTAAAGCCATCGCCGTTTGTCGTAACTAAATGTGTTGAATGCTGCACATGGCTTTAGTAAGAGCCTAAAATAGAGGTTCGTCATCTTGCTAATTTTAGAGCAGGTTTCACTTTGTGCGTGAACTCGTCAAGCTCTGATAATACTGTTTTTAGGCGCGCCTCTTGAGCCTTGCTCTATGATGGAATCCATTCTTAGTTTTTATTGCTTTATTGATATCTTTTCAGAATGGTGGACATAGATGCCAACTGCCCCCGAGAGGAGGCCCATGCAGCTATTGAGGAAGATGATGATGATGATGGTGATGAAGAAGAAGAAGAAATCTTCAGAATGGTAGGTAGTGCATGGCATTCAATCCTGTGGAAAGCAATGGGCTTGTAAATATGTCATTTTATTTATCGATGTGTTATAGGGAAATGAGAATACGCCATTTCTATTTTTATGCAGTATCAAGATGACTACTGCTATGTAGTTGTTGGAGACATTTTTGAAATTTTGGTTGCGTTTCTTCCATTCCCTTTGCATTGTATTCATGCCAAGTTAGCGGTGCGAATAAAAATCTAAAAAATGAAGTTCACTGTTTTTATCATAAAAATAAGTGAAAGTTAATTGACGATTCCCTTTGGTAGCGTATGAGAATGAGGTAGTATGGCTGTCACTCGCTCTTCTCGGCCTCTCCCAAACTGCTTCGTCTGGCTCACTTCTGTCTCCACTGCTTTTGGACCAAATAAATAGATTCTCTTGGCCTCATTTTACGACCAATTGCGTTGCGTTATTCCATGTAAAGAGTTCTCACGGAAACTGTGCGTTCGTTACTGCTTATTTCACTTCTAATATATTATTGAGCAAAGTTATTCTAACACTTCCTAACAATTTGTGTCATTTTTATCTGTAAGCAGTATCATTGATCTGTTTCTCGCTACCAAGCAATTGTTTTTTTTTTTAGATCAAGTGAAATGTTGCTGATTCTCACTATTGACACTGAAATGCACACAAAAAGATTTTATGATTAGAGTTTGTAGAGAGAGACCTGTGTTATTGCGAGAGATTTGGTGTGTGAAACTCAGACACGAATAATATACTCCTGATAATTTGTGGGCAGATTTTAAAGCGAGCAAACTTGAAGCGTTTAGATATTTATTTTTTATTGGCAAAGAGAAAAAGTTATCTAAAAGTATACCAATTCATTCAAAAGGATTTCTTGAAATTAATACTTGTTTTAGTGAAAAAACTGATTATTGAATATTGCAAAGATACTGATATAAGCTAAACAAATCATTGGTAAAAAAAGGCCTATAATCTGTTGTATAGGAGCGTTGAAATATTCTTATTTGGCTTGTTCACATCAGCCAATATTTAAAGTCACACTCATTAACCATTTCCAAATAACTTAAGCAAGCACCATATCTTGCTGAAATATTTCTGGTCTGATGATACTTACCTGGATGCTCGGTCATCACACTACAGAGTAAAAAGAAGTCACTCAACACCTTTTTTTGGGAATGGTTCTTTGTATCAGGATTTATCAATTCTGAATTCTTTCATAACAGCTTAAGTAGGCCAAAAACATCAACGGTTTTTTGTACAATGGCTTTAAACAATTTAAACAATTAATTTACCACAGGTGATACAGAGGTAGAATGTTTCTTAAGGCTAGTACAATGGTCAAACTAGAGTATAGCTACCTGTGGGCCTGAACAAGTTCAGCGACTTCTAGGGCATCCTACCATCACATTATTCTAAGGTGTACAATAATGTTTAACCTAATTCACTTAACCTAGTTT
>JACJUY010010581.1:13961-28584 GCA_014220935.1 Platorchestia sp. MABIK
GTTCGGAAGGACAACAGAAAGCGTACTGTCATCGGCAAAAAGTATGAATTTGAAGAATGATGTAGATTTAATGATATCATTTATAAAAATCAGAAATAGGAGAGGCCCAAGAACAGATCCTTGGGGAACTCCATGGCTAATTTTCAGTGGGTCTGATTTTGCGTCGTCAATGACAACGTATTGGTTCCGATTTGTTAGGTACGATCTGAACCAATCGTGGGCAACCCCTCGAATACCATAACAGTGTAGTTTCGAGAGTAATATTTTATGGTCCACACAATCGAATGCTTTTCGAAAGTCAAGAAATACAGAGAAGACAGGCATTTCATCATCTATATTAGCTTTATTACTTAAATATTTATTTCTAGTTGAAATTCTTGCCCCAGTTTTCCGACTGAGTGTGTGTGTGTGTGTGTGTGTGTGTGTGTGTGTGTGTGTAACTGGTATCACGTACAATGTGATGTGAGTAGGAAGATTTTTACTATTCAATTTATCAATACTAAATTCAATGGAAATTAGATATCCCGTCCGTCCAGTGCAACTCTGAAGTAAGAATGAACTTATTGAGCATAACGATGAACTTTTTGTGCAGGAAGTGAATGAGGACTGTTCTGAGCATACTTTGATGGAGCAAGAGAACAAGGCGCGCCTGGAGTGGATCCTGAAGAACCCTCTGATGCACAGCCTGGATGTGCTCATGGACGCCATGGTTCTCTTCATGCACAGCGTCGTACACGACGTGCCATTCAGCCTGGACCGCAGCCACAACCTGGCGCAGCTGAGCGAGGCAGGCTGCCTGCCCGGCAGTGTCAAGCTCGCGCGTGCGACGGGCGACCTGGGCACGGAGCCGCAGCTGCACCAACTCTCGCTGGGGTGCGCTTGTGGCGGGGACAGGCATAATGTGTATGTGCTCAGAAAGCTCTATCTCGACCTCTGTAGTGTTTTTACTCGAGTGGTATTACCCACGCATTCCTCTGGTCATGTTCAATTCTTTATGTTTTACTTTCTCTCTATGAAACCTTCCATGACTCAAGTTTTTCTCGAAATGCTGAGAATAGATTCATTCATGGGCAGTGGTGTGGCTTTAGACGTGAAGAAAAATGCACTAGCCTATATGGGCAGTCTTTTAGTGAGAGGCAAGTTCGTGACAATTACAACAGCCCTTTCTTGCCTAGAAGTGATCGTGAACTGGTGTCAAGAGTACATAAATATCCAGGAGAGAGAAAGTACAAACAATTACCCAAGTCTTGCTTTACACGAGAAATTCTACTGTGCATGCCAGACAGTATTTTATGTGTTCACGTTTAGGTGCCGCGAGTTTACTAGAAACGAGAAGATGCTTGATTATGTACGTCGACTGAATTTGGAACGTCTGGTGTTCTGTAAAATGAATCCATTAGCCGTATGTAGGCATCAGATTGTGAAGAACTTTGCGGCAGTGACGAGACATTTTCAGTTGGCTTACTGTTACGCTATCATTGAGAGCAATAGACGCAACACTCTGCCTGTGAGCTTACACACAGGAGACGGGATGCAGCTCAGGTCTTCTCTGACTGGGTCTGCTCTCGACATGACGTTTCCGTTCGATCCTTATCAGCTGCTCAACTCAGCTCCCTACATAGAACCTCATTACCAACAGTTTCCTGGCTTGCCAGAGTTCATCAGTACAGACTCTGATGTTCTGGTCAAGGCGGAAGACCAGAATGGAACAGAAGACGAAGATGATTTTCTTGATCAAAGCTGTCCTGGAACATCCAGTTCTAGAATTAATAGTTTTTTGTAATATCACATTTCATCTACAAGTAGAATGAACAATTGAGTGAAATAAATTTATTTCAAAAATCTATGCAGAACTTATTTTCTAGCGTTCTCACGGCTCATGTGAAAGGCTTGCGATCCCCACTTCTGAAGGAGACTTGCAGTGTACCTTCAGGACATCGTCTACCACAAAATTCCCACTTCTGAAGGAGAATTGCAGTGTACCTTCAGGACATCGTCTACCACAAAATTCCCACTTCTGAAGGAGAATTGCAGTGTACCTTCAGGACATCGTCTACCACAAAATTCCCACTTCTGAAGGAGACTTGCAGTGTACCTTCAGGACATCGTCTACCACAAAAATACTTCTTTGTTCTAATCGGACCAAAAGCTTTGACACTTGTGGTACACATGTGTATTGTAAATTTAGGGACTTGCTCGGTGCGCTTCCGTTTTCACCCTGTAAAAAGAGTTCACTGTAAATAATGGCATATTTAATACTAGTTGATTCTTGACTTTCCAACGTGGACTAACGCGAGAGTTTTACCGTTGGATTCGGTATGATGTGTTCTACCAAAGTATAAGAAGATACTCAAAAACTCGGATTATTGCAAAGATTTGCGAAAGTTTTTTTTAGATAAAAACTTTACTACCAATTGATATGTTCTCAGAGCTAATCAAAATCGGAAAAGGCTCTTTTTCTTATGAATTTTTTCATCCAGTTCAATAATATCTATGGTGTCCTTAGTTCAAACTTATGGGAGAAAATGCATCTACAAAGTAGGAAGAAAAAATGTTAGATTTACACCTGAGGGATGTTAGCTGAGTCTCCTTCGAACAATCAGCCCTCGCTACACCTTCCCTTTCAAAGTCAAGGTGCAACAGCCCAACAGAATGCAGATGTGTTGAATCAACTTTACAATATAGCAAGCAAGTGTAAATGTAACCGAAAATGTCTCGGCAAGCAAGCCTCTCAGGGGGATACAACTATTATATCTATGGGAATTGGCGCTCCCAGGGGGACTATGTGAGGGCCCAAGCTAAAGGTTAGGTAGGCTTTCTTTTTGTTGCAGTAGAGTAGGATTTTGTTTTTTTACGGACCACCCTTTTTTCGGTTCACTGCTGTCCTGTTTTTCAACACCTACTACTTCNCTTCCTCTCTTTGGATCGCATTTGTTGCTGCGGGTAGGGAGGCTAAAACTAACGACTAATCTAATCTTTTTCCAATACTCTGTTCTTTCTGATGCAGTCTTCATTAAACTAGTTTCCACGATAGTTTTCAGGCCTAGCGCACCACAATAGTTGGAGCGAAACAAAAGTGAGCATTGAATTGACGCATCTTTAGTTTCTTGTTGGAGAATTTGTGCCGCAGTGAATACAAGAAGTACATCATGTCAGAAGAGCCTCTCCTGCGAAAGGTCAAGTTGTACACAATATCTTTCCAGTCTAATTTCTCTTTAATTCGCACTGCAAATTGCTGGTGACCCTGGTGGAAACTCATCCCTAAATTTATTTTTATTTAATTCGCACATTAACCGCCGTAGGTTAAACTAAAGTTCAATATTCAACTGAAATTTTATGTAAATTGTGACAAGCAATTTTTAAAATAGTAAACATTAACTGAATCGTGCCTTCATTTAGGTTTGATTAAGCATTTATGAAAATAGAATTTGTGACTACTGGTCGAACGCGGCATTATGAAAATTCCCTGTGTACCAAAGTGGGCTCACATGGAAGTGAGGTCCCGACCCGGGAGTTATGTAGGCTTTCTTTTCTGTTTACAGTATGCATTTTTTCGTTGAGTACCATCTTTTTTTTTCGGTTCACGGCTATCCTGTTTTCAGCACGTGTGACTTGCTCCAACTTATATCGTTTTACACACTTCCTTCCTAACTTGCTGTTTCTAAGCGCTTGGGATCTTGTGTAGGAGCACGTAGTATATTGCGCGTAGATTTTGCATTCCTTTTACTCCATACCAAGTGTTGTCTTCATCTTTCCATTTGTTAGAAGTTGGAATTGGGGAGGGTTTTAACTACTAGTTTAACTTCCAACAAAATTTTTCATTTTCATTCAACAGCTGGCTTTTGACGTGTAGTGAAGTCGCATTGGAAAACATTTTGTTGATCTTCGACGTTATTTGCCAAATTTGCCCAACATGTTATGTGTGTAGATAACAGATCTTCTACATGATACTTTCCTAGACTCATGCATACAAGTGCTTGTTTTGTTACTGCACGTAGATATTTTATATTGCACACGACGCTTGGTATATTCTCGCCATAATAACTTTTTTTTATTTATGTGCGTATCTGAAGCATCGTCAATTGACTGAGGTAATGACTCGGGTTGTCGAATTTGTCACCTGATAAGTCAAATGTTAAGTTGATAGATGTACCGCAATAAAAAGTCTAGGATCTGATTCATTTTTATTAATTCAACCCTAATTTTCGTTCATGTTATTACTCTCGCCTACCAAGTTCAATTGAATCTTGCTTATTAAACAAATTTATAAGCTGAAAAAACTATAAGAAAGCTGCAGCAGATTTTCAAGGTGTTCCCACTTTCTTCCTTGACTCGTTTTCTTGCAGAACATATGCTTCATCACACATTTGTGAAGTGTATTCATGTAAATGGGAGTGAATTACATCTTGACTATGGAGAACGGCTGAATACCTAACCTATTAATACCGAAATTCAGGTGATAGATGACAACATTCACTGATAATAGAGCTCGAGATTCATGCCATCATGAATTTCGTAATCACCGAGCGTTATGTGATCTTTGAAGATCGTGTACCATTTTTTGAGGACTATTTTATCCCAACGCGTGCCCGTCTGCGCAGCGATGAGCTTTTTGAGGTCCCCTACGGTGTCGTCGCTGTTGCACTTCACCCGAACCTTCTTGCCCAGGCGGTCGTTGCACGTCACTTCCAGCATCGCTTGCACCTGTAATGCAAAACATTTGAAGGGACTTTTCTTGACTGGTCAAAAAAATTATTTTGGAGAACATTCATGGTGTTAAATTTTAAAGTAATTTAAAAGGTATAGAAGAAACTCATGTATAAATTAACTTAATTTGTACACGAAAACGGTTTTTAGCCCAAATTCAATGTATGCATGAAATTTTACAGTATAAAACCCAGAAAACAGCCCAGCATGACCCTAGTTTCCGTGGATCTCTAAGCAAAACCTAGACCTGCATACACTAGACTTGGTGGGAGAAAGTGCGTTACGAGGAGGCGGTAGTTCTAGACTCGTCACGCAGGCACAAAACACTCAGGTGCGGTCATACAGGAAAAAAGCAAAACGCACCACGAAACTGACAGTCCCCGTTATACGAAATGTAGCCTAAAAAATATTCTGCATGAGATTCAGTGTCAAGGTTCTCATTTCATAGGGCAGCACAAGATGGCAAGTCACCACACGCACGGTTTTCACTGGTTTTTGCTACAAAATTAGCGTTTTTTGCGGTTCTACACTATCAAAAACCGTAAGAGAGCTCTCCATAAAAATTTTCCAACGACAGGTATTGCAAATTCAAGCCTAAAACACTTGGAATTATACTTTCCACTTGACAAAAATTAATTGAGAACATATACTATAATTTAAAAACCTTATCAAGGTTTCTTGAGCCACAATGGCACACAAACAGAACTGTCCAGTTATTGAATTTTATTGATGGAAAAACACAGCATCCTTTTTGAATCAACAATTATAAAAAAACTAGTTGAACTGGATAAAAATTCACAATTTATCACTCCCACCAATCCTCGCATAGCGGCAAGTTCCCTAAGGTGCTCTGGATAACTAACTTCTCCAATGCACTGTCCTAATGGGCTCTTCTCTACATCAGTCCTTGACTTTTGATAAAACATTGATAGAGACAAAAATGTCTGATGTAATGTCTGCAGCCTTTACACCCACATTTTGAAGCATGAAAATTTTAGCTTTACACAAAACTGGGCTTGTTATCAACACCAACATAATAAATAGCTGTGTAACTCATATTTCATAAAGACCTGAGAGACTTGCTGCAAGTATTCAAGTTAAGGTTGTTTACACAAATACGAGAATGACCAAAGTTAAACTGGTTACTACTAATGACCTACAGTATAATGATACATTTGACAAAGCAATCATTTAGATTTAGGTTTATAATTTATAAAACCTAAATGCATATTCATGTCTTTCATTTTTTGTCAAAATATTGTACCATGAGGACAAAAAATGGATTAATGTAATTATACATACATGAGGGCTTTAACATCTGTAAATTGCAACATTATGCGGCTCTTCAAAATGAGAGGCCATTTTTAAGCACTTTCTTTGACTGGTAGAAAAATATTTTCACTCTTTATCTCCATTCTCATTATGATTTAACCCTTTCAGTACTGACGGCTACTCTAGTGCCAAGCTGGCTAGTGCTTCTAGTTTACGACATCTAACCTAATTTGAAAGCAATTTAACTAGTGAGGGAATATTTTGGAGTAAATAACAAAATTAAGGAAATTACAAGCATTCATTAAACTAGTTTTTAAAGATTCCCCAAAAATCGCACACGTAAATTACCAAAAGTTATCTCTAAGTTCATGCCACAGGGTCTGTGCAGCACATTCAATACCCTTTTCATTTAACTTGAGCAAGTTTTTTTTGAACTTCATTTATTTTTCCTAAATTTAGACAAAAACTAATGAATAATTTCTTGTAAATACAAAAACTTTATTATCAACATCAAAAATTTCCATCACCAAGCATAGAGCTTCAAAGATTCAAAAGAAATTTAAATTAAAATAAAGAAGTAGACACTAGCTTAAGCTAAAAGCACCCACACTAAGACAATTTCACTGTCAATTCAGGGTAATGATAACTTTTTCCCCTGGAAGCATTTACCCAAGCCATTTGAATTATCATCCCAAAAAGTTAAAAACCAACTAATGCTACATTTAAATTTAATTAAAATAGCTTAGATAGAAAAACTTGGAAGCAACTGAAAATTCCAGGACATAAAACAGCCAGCTGATGTCACCTTGTCAAAAAAGCTCAACAAATTGTTTAAATCGTTTTTGCATGAAGATATCAGGATGTGACATGATAGATCTTTATAGCTCAAATCTGGTTTGTATGAAAAATTACCAAGCTGTTTTGTTTTAGGCACCCATTTCCTAAAGCAGGGTAAGGCCCTCATTTCCATCAACATATGCAATTTCTAGAGAATATGTATTTTTCAGCAATAAAATTCTTGGCCGCACTACAAAGATATTTTATTCCACCCACACAACTTCATATTTCAAAAAATTCAATGCATTAAAATTTTTGCAGCAATATTTCCTTTAGCCATGTTGCATTTATTTCATCTTTTTTCTTCAGTGAGTTTTGAAAGATTTCACATTTACCAAATGAACAGGTCTCTTTTCATTTCAGCTCATGGAAATAGAGTAGTTTTGATAGAAATTTCTTGGCAGAGCATTCATTTGCTTCATCACTTGTGAGTGTTGGTCTGGCAGGTGCACTTCAATGAGGTTTCTACCTGCTGCTTTAGGCTGACTTTTATATTTAAGCATGATCTTTAATTTGAGAAACTGATACTTCTATTTTATTTCCATAATAAACATGAGTTTCCCTTTAACAGATTAGATGTTTAAGTCTCTCTAACTGCAACAAAGTCATCCCAAAGAGAGGAAGGCACCATTTAGCATGGAGTTAAGGGAGCATGGAGTTAAGGGAACATGTAATTCATGCACAAGGTGCACAAAAACATTAATCCTTTAACGTTTGCATTTTTGTACTCATATTACGGTTATCACAACCACCGTCACTAAACTGGCGCCGGCATCAGGTAATCACTGATATCAGGATGTGGAAGGAACTACAACTCAGCAGTGAACTCCAAAGAACATACTAGAGAACTAATTTAACATGAAATACAATATTAATGATTAATGTATGATCTGAACCACATTTTCAATAATCATTTCTTGTCCACACAAGTCTCTTATTACATTGTTTTTCATGACTTGTTCATCTTTCTTTTACATTACACTCCACCTATTCATGTCTATCAGCCCTATCCTGCCAACTGAGTTTTCTTGAGTCATGCATTTCCTCAGCCTTCTGATCAAATTCATCTTTAGTTCCTTAATATTACATTTGTTCTTTTCTATCAAAGCCTAATTTATACTTGCTTCTCTGGCATACTGTTTTCTTTTTATTGTCGTTCTCTCTATATTTTGTGATACTTCTTTCTTTTATAATTATCAGTTTTGGGAATTTTTTATTTTAAGAATGCCATGATTTTCTAGAAAACTATCAAGAAAATGAAAAATACCAGGAATAAATTGTGTTTTGAATTGAATTTTACATATACTGTGCAAGTTTCATAACAATTGGACCATAAATAATGAAGAAGTGCATGGCATTTACAGTTCAAGAATGCCAACCAAAAAATTGAAACTAAGTAAAACAGTTGGTAAAAGAAGTATATTTTGAAAGGTAACAATCAACCCAAGACTATCCTAACCTAGACCTTGCGTTGTGCACTAGACATAAATGAACTGAAACGAGCGGCGTTAAATCAACATGTCCTCAAAAAAAAGCGCAAGGCATTAACACATTCCATGCAAAGGGACCCACCGGTGGGTCCCTTAGGTGATTTTCATAGTGCTGCTGACCCACCTGCAGTTGGTAACTCATTTTTTATTAATACCTAATGAAAGCTAAATAAACTCCATATTCAGGTAATGTTTGCTATTTTCAATGTTGATTACCACAATTGACTTTAAATTTGAGTTGAATATTAAACTTCAGTTTCCATCGCAGTTAACGTGTTAAGGGGGAACGTCCGGCCACAATCAAGAAAATGGCTGTCACATTTCTTGTTTGGGACCTAGATTTATGAAATTTGACATACGTTTGCATTTTTAAATAAATATGAGACATATACACAGACTTTTTTCCATTTTCGAAATAATTACGGAGATAATGGGGGAAAACAGGATATTTTCAAAAGCTATCTCCTCCCAAAGTTGTCACTGTTGAGCAATGATTTAGGTATCATTGAATGTGCAAAGAGTTGTTGCATGGCTGGATGTGGGCTTCTTTTAGGACTCGCAATAGTTCATTTTCCGTGAAATTTTAAGTTTTTTTAAAAAAGTCATAGATTTTCCATGCAACTAAAAAATTACTATGAATTATAAACGGAACCCACATCCAGCTATGCAGAAACTCATTGCGCATTCAATGAGACCTAAATCATTGCTCTACAATGATAACTTTTGAAGAAGATAGCTTTTAAAAATACCCTATTTTCCCATCTGAAACTGTTCAGGAAATGCATTTTTCTACCGAGAAATAGGTTTTTTCATTTAGAAGCTATATTGCTTGGAAATATAGACAGGGTTGATGTTCTAAAAGCTATCTTCATACATATACCAGGCCTCTCCTCCCTATAGGAGGGTAGCCGACAGCAGGCCACAAACAACACCCTTAGTCACTAGGATGCGAGAGAGGCAGCACTGGCCGCACCAGAACTGCCAGGATCAGCAGCAGCCCAGCACAACCATCTTCCACAATCAGGCCCGACAGCCCTAGCTGGTTTACCCCGACCGCTTCATTGAGTGCAGCCCCTCCCCCCCGCACAGGACAGGTCAACCCCATCACACGCGGGCAAGCTCCCAGTACCGCGTCAAAAATAAAATTACCTTCTTATCCACTGCCCCCACTCACTTCTGTCTGCAGTCATCCCTCTTGCCACATCCACAGTCAAACCCCTTTCATACAAAGCACGCTTCACCCCATCCATCCAACACATCCGTGGTCTACCTCGCACTCTAATACCACTCACTTCCGACATATAAATCTTTTTCACCAGCCGCTCAACATTCATTCTTTCAACATGCCCAAACCATCCAAGCACTCTTTCATCCACTCGCCTGCTCAGCTTTTTGATAACCCCCGTCTGCCCCCTAACCAACTCATTCCTCATCCTATTTCTTCTTGTCATTAAAAGCTATTAAAAGCCATTAAAAGCCATTAAAAGCTATCTAAACATATGAATATCTTTTCTTGGAAGTTTTTTGTGGTTCCTTGAAGGACCTGGCACTACAAGGGGTATTACAGAGACGTTCCATAGATAGGCATCACTGCTCCAGGAGCATCCTCTGCAGCATCCTAGACGGGCTCCTCTCCTTTCCCCCTTTGTTTCCCTCTCTCATGGAGCAAAGAACATAGTGTAGCTTTGCTTGATTGTAAACTATGGAGTTCTGTATCCCATAGACCAACAAAACCAAATCTAGATATTTCTGGTTTGTGTCTAATGTGATGTCTGTCCAACGCTAGCAGCTACATTTGAATCCAACCCCTTCCCTCCTCGTTTCCCTCTCTTACAAAGCACAGAACGTTCTGAACCTTTGCTAGCTTGTAAACTAAGGACTTCTGTATTGAGAATAGCAATAAAAAAACAAAAAAAAATAATTTTCAGGGGCATGGTACACACACTTGCTGGTTGGCACTGGCTGCTGATTGGACCTCTCCCCCCTTCCCAACCCCATTTCTCCCACTTAAAATGATCAGATTATTCTGAAACTTTGACAGCTTGTGAAGTAAGCCTATCTCTAGCAAATCAAAAAATAATGAAAATATTTAGCATTTTCTAGAGTTGGGTGAACATTTCTCTTATATCACCTTTTCCTGTAAAAATCTCAATAAAATCAAAAAATTCAATAAATAAAATTACTTTAAAATGTATTTTACATATACTGCGCAAGCTTCAAAACAATTAGATAATAAATTTTAAAAACATAGCATTGTGGCACTCTGAAAGTAAAGAACTGCCTCAGTTTTTTATATTTCAGTTGTACCCATAACCCTTCACTCTCATTCTATAACAATCACAAAGTCCCAATGATAGCAAGGCTAAGTCATCTATTATAATTTCATACAGAAGCAAATTTACTGCTCTTCCTGAAATAAATTCTTTACTTTACTTGTCTTGTATGCTAACCAATCTATGTACATAGATGAACCTAAACATGGACCTTGCCATGACCAAATCTAATCAACTATTCATACTTCTTAAGGACACCTCAAAATTTAAATAACCCAATGTTTGTATAATCAATTCCACCAGAGATAATCATTTCAAGTCCCAAAATTTTCATGGGCATGAACATAGAAGCTTAAGTTTTTTCCACAAATGACTGACGAGTTTCTATGCTACCCTTACACAAGTGAAACTAACCAATGTCTTTGCAGAGCTAGTCCTGCCAGTGCAATTGACTTCTCCACATGTCCAATGTAACACATTTCAGTAAAAACATTTATAAATAAATAATTAGATAAAACAATCATTGCACATGGTTGTTCCCTACCAATGCTAATAATATTTTGAACACCAATACAAAGCTACTCAATTATCATCTCTTCATTGAGGGTTAGCATATGATTTTTAAGGGGGACGTGTACTCAGAAATTGGCTGAATCAATGAAATGGCTGTAACTTTCTTTCTGTGGAATGTAGATCCATAAAAATTGAAATACATATGTATTTTTTGCATATAGATAGGGGTTATTGGAATAAGTTTTTCCTAATTTCCCCATAATTAGGGAGCTAACAGGAGAAAATGGGGAAAAATTGGATACTTTTTAAGAGGCATCTTCTCAGAAAGTATTTATTGTAGAGCAATTACATAGGTGTCATTGGATGCTCAAAGAGTTGATGCATGACAAGTTGGAGGATTATTTTGAATTTTGTAATGATTTAGTTTTTAAGAAATTGAAAACAAAGTTTGAAAGTTATTTTGTTCATAAATTTTTTAATGCAACCAAAAATTATTATGAACTCAAAACCTCTACATCAGTAGATAGAGCGGCATTATGCATCCGATATCTGAATCATTGCTCTATAATAAAAACTTGACAAAAAAAGATTTTAAAAATACCCATCAAAATAACCATATTTACCTATTATCTCTGTAGTTATGGCAAAAATTAAAAAAGCTATAGAGACAGTCCCATTTTACTTTAAAAAATAACCTATGTAAACCAATTTTCATAGACCTAGCTCCTTTAGTAAGAGCATTATAGCCATTTGGTATTTTGCAAAAAAATTAACTAATATCTTCCAATCTGTAATTCTTTATATCATTTTTTTGTATGTAACTCAGAAATTATCATGAATATCAAAATAATCCTTTGACTTATCATGCAACCACTTTTTGCGCATCCAATGACAACTAAATCACTGCTCTACAATAATAACTTTTGGAGATGTCTTAAAAAGTACCCATTTTTCTCGTTTATCCTCATTGTCTCCAAAAGTGTGTCGAAAATGGTAAAAAGTTATAGAGACGACCCCTATTTACTTTCAAAAAAACAAAGTATGCCAATTTTTATAGATCTAAATCCAACACAACAAACGATACAGCCATTTCCTTGATTTAGAGTAGATATCCCCCTTAATAGAATTTTCATGTACTATGACATGCTTCTTTGAATTATATACTTAATTTAAAAATTACATTAGCTTCCTCTAATAAAAATTTCCATATAACAGTGATTTTGTAAGCTTTCAGATTGGTGATTAAAATTCTTTTATAATAAATTTAAATTTTGAACAGAAGAATTATTTCAAATTTTGAGGAAAAAGCTTTTCCAAAATTAAAGAGTTAATATTATGAAACATCTTTGATTTTCAATCATTTGATAAAAGAAATAAACTATATCATTTAGATGCAATTGAGAAATAAATAACAGACTCCTGCATGTAGTTCAAATTTTTTTTTTTCTACACCTTATAAATAGTCTAATATTTTCTCTTGCATGACTGTGGGCTTAGAATTAGGTGCGTGCCCAGCTAGAACCAGTATCTAACACAATTATTCTCTACAGTGACTTATGGTAAGCTTGAGTTATCCTATCCTCTAGCTCTTTCTGGTTTAAATTGTCTCTAGTCCACATTATTCAATTAATTCTTTTGTTGAATTCATAATCATTAATATTTATTATCAGCAAAAAATAACATTTCAGTTGTTTATCAAACAATCATTCAAGTTCCTTTAACCAGAAATCAATTTTCACTGACTATAGGAATCTTTGTTGCCTCTTATGTCATTCTTTTAACAAACAAAAGAAAATTAGTAGTGATCAAACAGCTAAAGAATTATTAAGCTCATGAAGTAATTGAAAGTTTAAGCATAATATCCTAAGATACAGATGGCGGCACTTCTACCATTCTTTGTAATATTATATTAAAGAATCATCGCCTAATATTTAATAAAAATATTAAAATATAGTCAATTTATATCTTGGTGCATAAATTAAACCTAACAATTGCATGTACCAAGTCTAAGACTGTAAACTTCGTGTTACATTACTTCTAACGACAACAAAATACTTACCACTCAAAATTCTTCTTCTAAATACAGATATGCTTGAAAACGCTCTATGGATGCATACCACGAGTAGCGAGCCGCCTGCTGCGAGCGTCGATTTTTCTTGTCGAATAATCCAACGTTTTTGCAAGGAACTACAAATAATCCGCGAAAATGGAAGTTTAAAACTAAAATAACTTAAATGTATGATGGGGAATACGATTAAAATAACCATAATCTTTAGCTGAATGATGAACCCAGCCGTAAAGATTATTTGCATCTATATATGTGGTAAAACTATTTGGTTTTCCTTTATCGAATGTTTCTGAAATATATGAATTGTTTGCTTGCGCATATCGAGTTGATATTGTGGAAATATCACCTCTTGTTGCTTTTTCGATGAATAAGAGCATATCAGAATCTTTGGACTGGTTTGAAGTAAAATTTGTTCGTAAAAGACTTGGGAAATATATCCGGAAAAATGAATGTTATTGCACAAACAGATGAGCATCGTAATGAGACAGGCTGTGTAAAAACACCGGTATCAAATTTGGATTCCTAATTTTTAAATTATATTTTAAATGAGCTGTACCTCTGTAATGACCTGTCAAATGATCGTGGTCTCGAACTTTATAATTATCATCCGTAAATTCTTCGCAACTTACATAGCATCTTGAGGCTTCTTTATATTCTTTGAATTTATCTGATAGTAAATACATTTTTTTGTTTGTTTTCAACAGACTATAAATTCTCTTGGTTTCTTTTTCTAAATATTCTACAAACTTTTGGGCAGAATCTTTACCAGTATATATTTCTAAACGTGAGTATTCATCTGCTTCAGATTTTGTATAGCAACAGAATGAATTGGGATTGTGCTTCTGAATGTTCATGGTGTAACTTGAATTTTGATTTCGTTGACACGAATCTATTTATGTCAACGTTGATTCGAAATCCGCATAAATTGCAAAAGGATGCTTAATTGTTTTTTGGTTATGTTTAAATTTCAATTTATTTCCTTCAAGTACATATTTTGTTTTAGTGTGAACTGACCCAGGTAGCAAGAAATTATTCGGCCAATATTGGATTGATAATTATTTATTGACCCGATATTGGAATCTTGGATTACAATAAAAGGCTAATAACAAGACAATATCGAAAAAAAGATACACTTATTTATGATATCAAGTTGTTATTGGGACAATGTAGTAAATAGTTTTATTTTTAATATTAAACTAACAGTGTATATGTATATGTATGATATTCAAATAAGTGGAAACTATCTCATAATGATTAAAAATCTCGCAATTTGATAAAATTTGTTATAATATAAATTATTATTGCCCAAACATTGGGTTGATATCAAACGCCAATAAACGGAGTAATTTGTATAAATGTACAAATTAGGTTAATGAATAGTTATTTCAGTCATTTATGAGTGCAGATATATTTGACAGATATCAAGAAATGTGAATACGTTACAACAATATGTATATTCAGAA
>JACJUY010010582.1:0-10879 GCA_014220935.1 Platorchestia sp. MABIK
TTTAGAAATGTGGAACCCGGCGATTTAATCCCCACTGTATGCGGTACATTCACTGCTCCAAAGCAAAGAAGGAACATTAGTAAGTTTGTGAAGCTAGCCTACTTTTCAAGTGAATCTTGGACATCAAGATAAAACTCTGGTATCACATATAAGGTGTGCCATTCCTGCAAAGCAAACTTGGGTAAAAGGACTAAATGGAAAAATTTGATAAAATGATATGGTGTTAGCCAAGAGACCCTGTCATAGACTGTTGCCTCTGCCTCACAGATGTTGGTTTTACTGGTGAATCTCGTCAGCTTATCACATACCCTAGTCTAGATTCTAATATCGAACCTGTGCTGCTCCATTCAGATAATGTTCCACAAGCTATCTTCACCCAACTTGCTTCTCTTAACTCTGACGGCGAAAGTGACACTGGGTTGACAGAGGAGTCAACTAAAAAAAAAAAAAAACAACATCGGCATCTACGGATGCTTTATTTCCAATTGAAGCATGATACATATCACCTTTTACATTGGTTTTTCAAATGCCTTAGAACTAACACCAGGACGCCATGACGCTTTCCCCGAGTCAAAGACCGGTACCCATTTCAGACACCTGGGTAGAGAGGGGTATTGTGCATCGAATTTTTCTCCTATACCCAACAGAGAAAATCGCCACCAGCGCCGAGACTCGAACCCGGGTCTCCCCGCACGGAGTCAGGTCCTATACATTCACGGCTATGGCGACTAACAGAAACAGTGACTCAGATTTTAAAGACGTATCAACAGAACTTCAAACATTTAACCATTCTGAACTCAGTGATTTATTTCGAGACCTGGGCTTGTTAAGAAGCTGTCAATACTTTTGGCTTCACGTTTAAAAGATAAAGACTTACTTGGAATGTACGTAAAGGTAATATTCTATATCGCAACAGAGAGTGCAACCTTTTCTCATAAAACTGTTGGCTTCACGATTAGAAGACAAACACTTACTGGGAATGAACGTAAACGTAATATTCTATCGCAACAGAGAACATAACCTCTAATTTCAACTTCAGTGGCATCTTTTTATAGATAGCTCAATGCGGAATTTGAAATGTGTTTTATTACATATAGGTAAAATGTTTAGCGGAATACTCATAGGACACTCAAGACACCTGAAAGAAAAATACGAACGTTTCAAAACAGTATTGGAGCTACTCAAATATGAAGAATACAAATGATTCATTTGTGTTGACCTAAAAATGATCAATTTTCATTAAAACAGCAAAGTGGCTACACAAAATTCTCTTGCTTTATTTGCCTCTGGGGCAGCAGAGCCAAAGACAGACACTGGATTCAGAAGGAATGGCCAGCTAGGAAAAGTTACAATGTTTGGGAAAAGAGCATCATTCACGAACCCCTAGTGGAACGGGAAAAATTGTTTTCCCGGCCCCTCATATCAAGCTAGGCCTTATGAAACGGTTCGTCAAGGCGCTCAATACTGACAGTGACTGTTTCAAGTTTTGTGTGACGCGTTCCAACAATAACGACAAAAACAAAACAGATATTTCGACGGCCCTCAAATTAGGAAGCTGATTAAAGATCAAAATTTCACTCAATCTATGACTGATGTTGAGAAAAATGCATGGGGAGCATTCGATTCTTTTAAAGGGACTTTTTTGGAGACAGGAAATAAAAAGGAATCTTAAAAGCTATTTGAATCTTTTATGGGCAGTTTACAGGTGTTGCAACATGATCAAGTATTAAGATACATTTGAGAATTTTATCTGTAGTAGTTGGTGGTCTACCTAAATATTGCCAGTAGTAATTGGGAGGTAACTCATTGCAAGAAAACTTGACCTGGGAGAAAATCACTCATGCCATATTTGAAATCAGTGAGCTCAATTTACCCAGGAAGAGGTTTAAAAGTGTATGCAACTGACAAAAATTAGAATTTTGTTCCCCAATGTAACACAATCAGAACGAATGGTAAAAGTATTTTTCCTCGAATTAAGCCTCTTATCTTTTGTAACATTCCAGCAAGATAAAGACTCAGTTTCAGATATGTTTTGTCCTCCTGTGAAATTTTCATTTCAAGGTCGTACGTTCAACTAAATAGAATTTCAAAATTTTGATCAACCGTTGTGTACTGCACCTTGAATACCCATATATTTGTCATTCTTATGTCCTGATTCCTGTGTAAGATGTTTTTTTCGCAATGATTATTGTTTCTAAACTTAAAAAGAGCACAAAAGACATAGTATCGTTCCACGTTCAATTGTTATCTGGAGATGAGTAACAGATCAAAAACGTAATAACTTTTCATTAATCCGATTGCTGATTCACTCGAGTATAGATACGTTATTACAAATTGTCACATGCTATTTGGTCAGTGTTATGTAACCACTCACCTGCATTTTATTTCGTACTCGATGCGTCTCGTTGCTGTACAGAGGGCACAAGGCGCCTCGGAAGTGCAGCCGGAACACTGCGCCAGCCACTTCGATATCGCCTGTTGTTGCCTTGAGGAGGCTCAGCAGACTTAGCACAAGGATGATCAGAGTGGTGGGATTTGAGAACAAAGCAGCCATAATTCACAGAACTAATATTTTATGATCTGTTTTGACATAAATTATTGTTAGAAAACATTAATACAGTTTTAGTTCGAGAAGTAATGGTAGGCCAATGAAATCTGCCAACCATTTTTCCAAGTACTTTCTCATATTTATCCTGTGTCGGTAGAAGCTACTGCTCGTTGTCTACACTCCTGATCAAAAGTTTATGACCACTTGAAAATTTAGAAAAATGCCAACTTTTCAGTGATAAATAATTAAATGTATTCAACAAGGGATCGGTAATTACTAAAAGTAAAAGGCGAGAAAGACAAAAAACAACTGTAAAAATTTATTAAGAAATCAACACTTCTCATGAATAATGCCTTTTTCAGTTGATCATAATTATAAAACCAGGGTAAAAAAATTTAGTTTAAGGGTAATTTCCGGCATTTTAGATTAGTTACAGGTTGGCCCTGATAGCGTCAAGGTTTCACCATGACCAAAGCAAGTAAATTTTCCGAATGTGAACATGGTCGAATTGTCGAACCGCATAAGCGAGGCTTGTCGCAACGCGCAATCACAGCTGAGATTCACCGCAGTAAAACTGTAATTTGCAACTTCCTAAAGGACCCAGAGAATTATGGAACAGCAAAATCTAGTGGTAGACCGAAAAAAATATCACCTGCATTGGGTAGGAGAATAAAACGGGTGGTTTCTCAAGACTGAGGACGGTCTTTCAAGCAAATTAAGGCCCTCACAGATGCTGGTTGCAGTGCAGTAACGATCAGGCGGCACTTACGACAAAACGGCATGAAGAACAAAAGGCGTCTACAAGGTCCTCGGTCGCTTCAACGTCACAAAGTGGCCCGTTTACTGTTTGCTCGTGAGCATCAAACATGGGACGTTGAGAAGTGGTCTCAAGTTTTGTTTCCTGATGAGAAAAAATTCAATATGATGGCCCTGATGGCTTCCAACGGTACTGGCATGACAAAGAAATCCCTCCTGAAATGTTTTCCAAGCGCCATAGTGGTGGAGGCTCCGTTATGGTATGGGCGCAGTTTCCTACAGAGGAACCATGGAGCTTCAGGAGGTGCAGGGTCGTCAAACAGCTGCTGGTTACGTCGGAATGCTGCAAAGATCATCTTTGTCAGCAGAGGGTCCTCGTCTGTGTGATGATGGATGGATTTTTCAGCAGGATAATGCAGCAGTCCTCACCGCCCACCAGACTATGACTTTCTTTCTAGAAGATGGGATCACTGTTTTGCGTCATCCAGCATGTTCGCCGGCCTTAAACCCAGTAGAAAATGTTTGGGAGTAGATGACGAGAGATGTTTATGGAAATGGTAAACAATTTGCGTCAGTAAACGAACTTTGTGCTGCCATCTTCAGGAGCTGGGACAACATTCCTCGAGCCCTCAGGGAAATCCTTGTTTCTAGTATGCCACTAAGAATTTTTGAGGTTATTAACAAGAATGGAGACAGTTCTCATTAATAAGTTCAATGTTTGCTCACCTCAACGTCGTTGAAGAAAGATTTCCTATGATTTTTGTATGTGGTCTTATCATTTTGAGCAACTGAAAAAGTCATTATTCATTATAAGTGTATTTCTTAATAAATTGTTACAATTGTTGTTTTTTGTCTTTCTCACCTTTTACCTTTAGTAATTACCGATCCCTAGTTGAATGCATTTAATTATTTTTCACTGAAAAGTTGACATTTTTCTAAATTTTCAAGTGGTCTTAAACATTTGATCAGGAGTGTAGTAGTATAGAAGACTTAAGAATGACGTTTGACACTTCTGCAAGCGGGGAAATATCAATGATTTTTAGCAACTCTCACAAAAAGATAAATAATGACAGTACAAAAAATATTTACCCAATTAAGTTTTCGACCGAGACACTCCCTCACTTCAAACAAAAACAAACATAATTTCAAATCGAAAGTTTGCTGAGAATAAGACTAAACATTTTTCGAATCAAGTTAATACATAAGCACTGGTCACATTTGTCTCATTATCAAAACTTACCCTTTCTTCTAGTGACTTACCCAGAATGCAAAACAATTTAAATAGCTTTAGTTTAAAGACGTGGTTAAACTTGCCTCTAGTTTTTACAATTGTATGTGCCTGATACTAAAACGAAAGAAAGAAAAAAAGAAAAACAGTTTATTTCCATTGAAGATGATACAAAAAGCTCATCCTTGGTTTTAAAATATGTTAAAGTAAGGATCATGGTAGGTAAGGATCCTTATATGATACACACATGGGTATCGTGATACCCATGTCACTAGTCGAAACATATGATTTAGGGCGATGTATTCCTATTGCTGCTAACTCTAGATTTGATAACTTAATAAGTAACTGCAATTACATAAGGAAACACACCTTCAGTGACGATGCATTGTTGAAAACACTCTTTTTAGTGCACACTTATTGTACATTGAAATACGAGCTCAGGGACTTGCGGTGTAAGAAATTTTTTGAAAGGAAAATGAGAGATCAAAACAATTCTGGTTCTAAGGCAACGAGGTTGACATTCAGAAATGTATTTTCACTCCTACGGATCTGCTAGTATTCCAATCATGGGACTGGAGAACAAGTCTTTATTACACCACGAGTTTATGACATTTCCATGCTAATAATAGTGCCACAAAAGAGTCTACCTGAGTCAGAAACATGAAAACGATTGTTCTACAACGGCTACCAATACATGTACAACAGAATTGGAGTACTACGTAAAATTAACCACCTAGGTAGGGTTGGCATAATATACACAAGAGCGCAAGAAATGATAATTTGTACCACACATGGCCAACAAGAACATTTTAGACGGGAACAAGAGGAGAAAATATTAATGTCATATAAGATTAAAACATTAGAAAAAGTTTCATTATTTTTTAAAATGTCATAATGTCTCTAATTAATAAACACATATGGGCCATGACGGCGCAGTTTAAGGTATGTACAAAGGAGGAGAGGAAAATACATAAAATTGTCTCCTACAGCTTGTTTATTGAACTTGAATAGTGTTTGTTAAATCATGGAAACAACAAGGATAGCGAACTTTGGAGGTGAAAACACTTATGACAGTTTACACGTACATTGACATCTAAGCTTTGGATTTCTTGACATCAGGGAATACTTTTAGAATTGTTTGTTACGGCAGATATTCAAAAATATCATTTCGAGTGAGCGGGAAAAAATAAATATAAGTGAGTTGACTGCCTAAAAGAGCACGCTTTAACTCACGCAACAAATTTTTGAGATTTCTCATTTAAATGCTTGACAATAACTGGGGGAGAAAATAGAAAAATACGGTGTTTATAGGACAAATGCAAGACGCTTGATTAGAAATTGTGCAGAAACTGTGTGGGTGTAAATTTATGAATATACATACATAGATATAAATGTTTTTATACACTCACACACACACATATGTACATAGATACCAGGATACAAGCATGAAATTACAAGTTTTATTTTTTCTACTTGAAAATTTTAACATAAAAGCCATTAGTTGATAAGCATCTTATTAAACAGATATGGGTGATCACACAGCAAATGCATTTTTTTATCACAATGCTTTACAATATTTAAGAGAAATGAACTGCTAGGTAACGTCACATGTTGAAAATGAAAAGAAAGAGAACGGTATTTATTGTTCAAATGCTAGTTGATAGTTTAGTACAGAAATACACATGCAAATACATATACAGTTGGCGACAAAATTATTCGTACACCCCTAGTCTTTCAAAACATTCTGGAATTGCTCAAAAACTATTGTTGCCACAGGCATAAGATTTTCACAGGGTGGGAAGCACAAGTTAGTGACAATAATACGAGTACAAAGTTTCCAGAACCAAATGTTATTTTTAAAAGATTTAATAAGCTGAACTTCAGAAGCACGATAAAGCAAAATTATTCATACAGTGAGTAGTATTACACTTTATTGAGGTGAATCTACCATTTGGGTACATGTTTAAAAATCAATATCGTGACCTTTCATCTTCATAACATTTAAAAACCTTTTATTATAGTTTGACAAGATTTTTCGTAATTTCAGATGAAATGTTGTTCCATTCTTCAATGGCGATGCGTTTCAATTCCTGAAAATTCTTTGGAGCTCTCTTGGAGCTTGATGGAGATTCTTGGAGCTTGATGTTGGCTTTTAATTCCTGCCACAAGTTTTCAATGGGATTGATATCAGGTCTCACTGAAGGCCATGGCAGCACATTTTATCTTATTTCTTTGGAGCCAGTTAGTTGTAGACTCGGCCGAGTGCTTTGGGCCATTGTCTTGTTGAAAAACCCACCGCCTTCCAAGTCCCAAACTATTAGCTGATACCTTCAGGTTTTCGTCCAAAATAGAAATATAGTCATCAGAGTTCATCTTCCCTTCAGTTGCAACCAATTTACACGGACGCCGACCTCGACGGAATTCACTCCACAAATCATGTCATGTTGCTGCTCGCTTGAACTTTGCAAAGTCACACTTTGATAAGGACAGAGGCTTTTGGGAGAGAGTATTAGTGAGTGACGAAACCAAAATCGAGCTTTTTGGGCACAATGACGTGAAGAAGGTTTGACGTAAGAATGGATAAGCTTTCCTGTCGAAGAACACTGTGCCAACAGTTAAACATGGAGGTGGATCGCTGATGTTTTGGGGTTGTTTTGCTGCATCGGGTACTGGGAAATTGGTAGCAATTAAAGGGAAGATGAACTCTAATGACTATATTTCGATTTTAGGCGAAAACCTGAAAGTATCAGCTAACATTTTGGGACTTGGAAGTCGGTGGGTATTTCAACAAGACAATGACCCAAAGCACTCGGCCAAGTCTACAACTAGCTGGCTCGAAAGAAATAAGATAAAATGTGCTGCCATGGCCTTCGATGAGTCCTGATATCAATCACATTGAAAACTTGAGGCAGGAATTAAAAGTCAACATCAACAAGAGAGCTCCAAAGAATCTTCAGGAATTGAAACGCATCGCCATTGAAGAATGGAACAATATTTCATCTGAAACTACGGAAAAGCCTTTGAAAAACTATAATAAAAGGCTTTTAAATGTTACGAAGATGAAAGGTCTCGCTATTGATTGTTAAAAATGTCGCCAAATGGTAGATTCACTTCAATAAAGTGTAATACTACTCACTGTTTGAATAATTTTGTCTTATCGTGTTTCTGAAGTTCAGCTTGTTAAATCTTTCAAAAATAATTTTTTGTTCTAGAAACTTCGTATTATTGTCACTAATGTGTGCTTCACACCCTGTGAAAATCTTATGCCTGTGGCAACAATAGTTTTTGAGAAATTCCAGAATGTTTTGAAAGACGATGGGTTTACGAATAATTTCGTCGCTAACTGTATAAATGCACAGACATACCTTTACAGACACACATAACACTCATACATACGTATGCATGTGTGCAAATATTAGCATCCAAGCAATCATAACATATACTCGCGTACTAAAAAACTGTTGTTTAATGTGTTGAAAAGAAAAATGAGCAAAGGAGATTTGTAACTCTTTATTCAGTATGTTTTACAGCTTACAATTGTTGAGAGGCAAGATGACGAGCTATTTGGTTTTAAATCCTTTCGATGTTTGAGGGATTTGATACTTTGGGGAAGTTTGTTTCACAGTAAAGCGCCTGATATTGACGGAGCATTCTGCCTAATGTCCGATGAACGACAGTCGATTATGACATTTTTGTTTCTGTTCTGCTTTAGGTTGGTGAAGGTGGGGGATGGAAACCCACTATCTCAGCATTGCTCTGAGGAAGATATAAAGAGGAGAATACGTATTGGGCTTTGTGCATAAGGAACCTTTCTTGAAAAGGAGTCCAGCTGAGTTTAGTAAAGAAAAAGGTTACGTGATTACTTCTTTTGAATTTACCGTTGCATACCACCTTGGTTACGAAATTCATGTATTTTTGTAGCTCTCTTTGAAGGTATTGAGGTAAATCTTCCCACACTAGCCTGGAATAGTCAATGCGCGTTAACAGCGAGGATTGAATGGCCTATAATCTGGATTTTCCGTCCAGCATACTTTTTATACGAGGAAAAAACATTTAAGGATCGTAAATTTTGTTGCAAATTTTCTCAACGTGAGATTTGAAGGACATGTTTCTATCAAACCAAACGCCTAGATTTTTAACTTTTATGATAGATTAATTTCATCATTTCCTACTGTTAGGGTAAGATTTGGGGTTTTTTAATTGTGTCATCTGATCCGAAAATAATTCATTGCGTTTTGCAAACATTTAGTTTGAGGCCATTGTGGTCGTACCATGATTTCAAGATAATCAATAGAGCTTCAGCTTTAATTTGTGTCTGCACAATTTCCGATGTAGAACTTGTTATTGCAATTTGAACATCATCTGCATACATAGAGATTCATGTGTTAGAAAACATTAGAGGGAAATTATTAATTAAAATAGAAAACAGCAGCGGAGCAAGAATGAATCCTTGGGGAACACCAAAATTGTTTTGAATGAATAAAGACAATTTGTTATCTAAGTAGTCTGCATGAGATCGATTTGACATGTAACTTTCAAACCATTGCGTGTCTACTCCTAAGTTCAATATTTTTCGTAAAATTCGATCATGTTCGACGCTACCGAACGCTTTAGAGAGATCGAGTAGTAGCAAGAGTGTTGCATTCTTTTGATCGATATCACTGTATATTTTTCAGTGATATTGAGCATGGCGTCTTGATTGCTAGTGTTCCTCCTATAAGCGTATTGATTACGATGAAACAGATTTGACTTGTCCTAAGATGACAGTTGATTCATTCCACTTTCGCCAATATTTTGGACAGGAGAGATAAAAGACTAATGAGCCTGTAGTTTGATGCTATATTTCGGTCATCAATTTTATGCAACGGTCTAATTATGGAGTGTTTCCATTGGTTGGGGAACGTAGTAGTTGCTACTGTTGTATGAATTATCAAACGAATCAATGGTGCGGTGACTGGGAAGCTGTCTTTGATTTATTGAAGGCTGATACCATCATGTCCACTGCCTTTGTTTTTCAATGAGTATAAGGTATTTCGTAACTCTGGTAAATCGACAGGACGTGGTATCCAACTGACACCAGCCCTTGAAGGTGCAGAAGGGCACGAATTTTCAACTGACGGTAGATTTAAATTGGTTTTACACACCTCATTGGAAATTTGAGCACCTACTTTCGAAAAGAATGTGTTGAAATCCGTGGCCGTTGCCATAGGATTCTCAAAATAACTTTTGCGGTCTTAATTCTTATATTGATTTTCCATGTTCGTTTCGGATTATTTTTAGCTGTTAATAGTTCCTGATGGAAGTGAGTTTGTTTTACTTCAGAGATTTTCTCACAAAAAATCTTTTTATGTTCTTTATATCTCTTGTATAAAGTACTGTTTGATCTTTTGTTTTTGTGCTCTCGCAAGTAAGTTTTCTTTATTTTGGTCAGCTCTTTAATTTCGTCAGTAATCCAAACAGCGCGTTTTGGCTTAGTTGTTTTTTGGTGATGTAAGGTGCGCATTCATTGAGAGCTGCTGTAAAGTTCTAGTTGAACATTGAAACTTGTATGTCAACATCGTCAGATTGCATCATATTCTGAATTAGGTGGACTTTTTTTTAAGTAGTTTTTCACGAAATAGTTCCGCTGAATAGGGACTTTCAAAGCGGTAAGTCATCGAACGATGGTTTTGTTTTTCTTTTGCAATCTTAATTTTGCACTCTGAAGAGTGGTGATCGGACACAAAGGGTGATATTACTGTACTAAGTCTTGTCGTAGGATTATTTGTGATTGCCAGATCGAGGAGAGTTTTAGAGACTTTAGTAATACGAGTTGGTCTTTGACCATTTAATTGTGATAGGTTTAGCTTCCTTAACAGTTTGCTTGGCTGATTTTTAATCCGTCAAGTCGATATTAAAATTTCCGAAAGCAAAGAATGACTTTTTGTCGCTAGAATTTATATGAAAGTTTTTTTTTTAACTCTAGTGTTGGACGTAGGGAGCCGATGGGTGCCTGTAAAGGCTGCCGATAATGACGGATTTGTGTTTATTTGTTAGCACTTTTAACCAAACCATTTCAATGCCTTCGCAAACTTTATTCGCTAGAAGTAAATATGTTGAGTATATTTTTTTCAGGGAAGAACAAAGATCCACTATCTCGGCTGTTTTTAACGCCATCATAGCGGCATAACACGTAATCAGGAATATTGAAAAACGAACTTCAGGTTCGTGAGTCAAGCCATGTTTCTGAAACACATAAAATATCAACTTTTTCAGTGACCAACATTACTCTGACGTCATCCAATTATTCATTTAGGCTTCGACCATTGATATGTTTTATTTTGATACTTTTTATTATTAAGGCTCTT
>JACJUY010010582.1:14458-25012 GCA_014220935.1 Platorchestia sp. MABIK
GTTGGTTTTGAGAAATGAAAAATACCAGTGTTGTTTTTAAAACTTTTCCTATGAACAATTAGTTTTTCCACCTGTTTCAATAATAGATTACTGTGAAGCGGTCATTAAAAGATTTTCATAAACCTAAAATTTTCGAAAAAGAAATAAAATTTTTTGCATGGTGAAAAAAAGAAATTTCAAATATGTTCATTTAAAGTGAAGATATCAATTAAAAAGTTAAAGACATTTTTGTAGGACACTCAGTATATACAGGGTTTGGTGTAATATGATGCATACATTTTAATCATTGACAGAAAAACGCAAAATTAAACGATTTTCAGGAGTGACAAAAACCTCAAAACTCTGTTTTCGAGAAATCAGGACCTGAAATAATTATAGATTCCCGTAGGAATAGCCTGAAGCGCGCGCCAACAGCCTGCCAAAGAAGTTAGATTATACTCGTTGGCTGCATGGTGAGCCTATTCTTACGGGAATTTAAAATCATTTCAGGTCATCATTTCTCGAAAACAAAGTAGTTTTGAGGTTTTTGTCACTCATGAAAATCGTTTTATTTTGCGTTTTTCTGTATATGGTTGAAATATGCGCATCGAATTACCCAACACCCTCTCTATGTAGATATACATATATATATATAATTCTTGATACATCAATGAATCAAGAATTAAACCAATAAAATATTTCATATTTAATTTTTTCTTAATATACAGATATATCAACTAGAGTATACAGAGTTCCCTTTCAACGCTCAACAGCATTATATATAAACTATTATTCTTGAAAGATCTCTCAAATTTTTAGACATTATAGAAATGATTTGCCTGCAGAGAACATATTGAATCTCATTAAAGAAGATAACAAATGAAATTTGAGTTAAAATGTAAGTTTTCAATACCACTACCTCAGCTGCCTGACCAATGAACTAGAACCAAAAAAAAAAAATTTTGCATAAGAAATGCATCATTCATAAACTAAATAGGTAGAACCTTCAAATTAACTGAATGTGCTTGTTTATCGGCTGGATGCTGAACAGCATTTTTTATAACGAGTTCAAACACTGGAGAACATTCCATTAGAGAACCAAATGGAAAATAAAGACACAGAACAGCACAAAAGAATTTCCTTCCATTACTAATGCAGTGTCAGAAAAAACTTAAGCATAATTAGCTAGCGCAATTGTCTACCAAGAAAGTATTTACAGTAAATCATCCCCTCAAATGATAGATAGGTGCACTGTTGCACAAGACTCAAAGCACAGAATTGAAAATTTTGAAAAACAAATTAAACAAGAGAATAGCTGAAGACAGAAGGACGAGCTAACACGGACAGCAAAAAAATTAATAAAAAATTGTCCATCATAAAAAGGTAAAACAAAAACTAATTACAATATAAAATGACCCAAATACACATCTCTCGGACCCTGTAAGAGTACAAGTCCCAAAAGTGCAAGTGTCATAAAACGCAGTGCTATGTTTTTGGCCACGATACATATATGCAGCATTCGATTTTTCATTATAAACTAAGAGTTATGGTTATCACCAGCGTTTTTCTCTATTCTTGTTGGCTTGGCNGAACTGAAGATAATAACATACATCCTCTGCATGATTTCATTCATGTGAGAACTTCATTTCATTCAGAAGAAAGGCAGCATTTTAATCTGAGAGCAAAATTCTGCAGCGAAGTATTCGCTTATTTATTCTGCCAATGAGCCGGAGTCTTGCTCAGTGTTAATAACTTACTGTGAGAGCTCTTTGGTTAGTCTGCGTTTACATTTTGAGATTAGTTATTTACTTAGATAAAAACACTATCTCTTAGAATAAACTGAATATAAATGTTTATGTGTACTAAAAACTTATACCGTTGTGTAACGTTTTCTCCTTTTTGGCCATTTTTACTACGGAAGTAAAAGATGAAGAAATATTTGCGTGCATTTAGTAATTGCCACAATAGTTGAATATTTCCTGGAAAATATCATATTTGGAGACACAAAACGCAAAACTTTCGACCTCGGCACCGTGGTCACACTGGTTGTCACCTTATAGTTTCGTCCGAGCTGTGAGTGCGTCAAGGTTGACACACCTGGGTGTGTCAACATTTCTCTGAGTGTAGAAGCAAAGTACTCCTTTGCTTGACGAGAGTTGTGAATGGCGGCCTTATCTTGCTGGAAAACCCAGTTTGCACCGCACAACCGAGCCCCTTCAGTAATAAGGGAAGCCTTTTCTAGCATAGCAATGTACTTCGATGTTGTTTGGCGGCCTTGCACTATTTCCAACCTAAGGGTTCCAGCAGATGAGAAGGCACCCCATATCATCAAGGACCCTCCTCCCCTGCGCCTAGTAGAAAAAGTTTCTTTTGGTAAATCCTTGTGATGCCCGTAATGCTGAAACCCATCCGGACCATCTAGGTTAAATTTTTTCTCATCAGAGAACACTACATTTTGCCATTTTTCAGCATCCCACGTTTGGTATTCAGCAACGTATTTTAATCGATCAGTTTTGTGGCGCGCAAGGAGCCGTGGTTTCTGTAAACGTTTAAAATTCTTGAATCCCTTACTTCGTAGGTGTCTTCGAATTGTCCGAGGACTATATTCTGCTCCGACATTCTTTTATTCGACTGGAGCTTATGCTAGAGTTCTTCTTAACTTCTCTTCTGATGCGGCGGTCGAGTGCTTGGGTAATTTTTTTGGGACGACCAGGGCTTTTCTTTTTCAATATTCATCGGGATGCTTCAAAAAGTTAGTGATGACCGTTTTACTACGATTTACTCTGTGTGATAGTCCACGCCTTTCGAGCTCAAAAATTCTTCCCTGCTCAAATTCCGATAAAGTTTTTCCTTTTGCCATTTATAATTTAGCAACAGACGTTTTCAGGCACTTACACGTTGCAGGGTAGTTAAAGAGTCAGTTTACCGATTGTTTTGTTTACTTTTTGTCAAGAGAAGGCGTCCTTTTCATATTTCATAGAGAAGGCGTCTTTTCATTTTCACCAGGCAAAACAACATGCTTTCTTTAAACAAAGGTTAAGTTTAAGCTTGAATTGAAACTTAAATAGGTACTTTATGTGAAACATGCTCATGGTATTGAACTTTACTAGTTCTGTTTCTATCAGTGATCTTTATAAATAAGTAAAAATCAGGAAAAACAACACATTTTTCGATTGGTCTCAAGATTTTGACCAGGAGTGTATAAGCAATACATAATATAGAAAGGTTAATAACATATCAAAATCCCACATACATTCAAAGGAAAAAATACATAGGAACATGTATAATAAATACGGAAACAAATTATTTAATTATGGCTTTGAGATGTTCAGAGTAGTTCACTACCAGCATTTTACAAGTTTCGTTTGCAGTATACTTTGGATCGTTATCTTCTTGGAAGGTCCATCAACGTTTCAATTTAAACAAATGAGCTGAAAGTAGGAGTTACTCCTCCAATATTTCACGATATTTTCTGCCATTCATGGTTCCTTCAATGATGTGAAGTTTAACTAACCCTGATGAGGTGAAACATTCCAACACCATGATTGAGCCACCTCCAAAATTGAAAATGGATTTGGTACCTTTCGGTTCATACTCTTCGTTTTGTTGCCTTCAAACATTGTTTGTGCTGCTTCTCCCAAATAGTTCGATTTTGGCTTCATCTGATCACAGAACTGAGTTCCAAAATTTTGTTGGCCTCTTCAAAGGGTCATTGGCATACTGCAACCTGGCCTTGACGGGATGTTTCTGGAGAAGAGGTGCCCTTCGAGGGGTGCGGGAGTTAAGATGTTCACGGCGTAGTGCCCTGCTGATCGAATGTTTGCTGGCTTCTATCACAGATGCCTTGAGATCATCCTTAAATTCTTCACGAGTTGTTTGAGGCCGCACCACTACTGTTCGGACTAATTTTCGAACAGCACGTTCGTTAATTTTCCGTGAACGGCCATGTCGAGGCTTGCTGAGAGTCGCATTCCGACATTTCTTTTCACGTATTATGGTTCTAACCGAGGCTATAGAAATCCACAGTTGTGCACATATCTTCCGATATCCCAAACCTTCATTATGGAGCTTCACAATACGTTCGCGAAGGTCTTGGCTGATGTCCTTATTCTTACCCATGCTTACGACCATTCAGAATGAGAGCTACTGTACCAGTGACATGTTATTGGAGATGAATGCCAAATAGTATAATGCATTAGAACATTCTGGAATAATCCTACAATAATTTTAATGTTTGATAACGAGGAAAAATTAGGGTTTTGTAAACTTTTGTTCACGTTTTTATATTTTTCTATCTAATATTTGTGGGTTTCAGAAACATTATTAACCGATTTTCGTAATTGTGCGTGGTTTAGAAATGAGGAACCTGGCGATTTGATCAACGTGTATTATTTTTCCCCCATTGTTGTATTATTTTGGTGACGAGAGGGATAGCACGCATCGTTGGGAATGTTTTTTATCTTTTCCGTGACCCAACGCGGAGATGTGTATATAAATCTGTTAATTAGAAATTAAGTATTAATTATGAATATATTTGTGTATAAGTCAACAGCAAGTCAGGAGCAATAATGAAAAACTTATTGCTGTAGTCCCGGTACTAGGAGTGCCCACTGCTCGGTGCTATAATACATTACAATAATTTAAATATGTAATGACTTAATATATCACAGGAATATTATGAGGAACATGTTACCCCCTAACGATACGAATTTTATTGGCAATTCACAAAGGTAGGGGGAGTTTTAGAACCATAATACTTAGGCTGCACACTGTAAAAAATTTCACATTTCACGGTACAAGTTCTGGCAACCTCGCTGCCAACAAAAACCGTGAAAAAAACGGTAAAACCTGAGGGCAAAAAACGGCAAAAAAACGGGATTTCTTAGTAGTTTCCGTGCTTTGAACGGTAATACCCGGAAATTAAAAACGGTAAAAAACTGCAATTTATACGAAATTGCCGTAAAATAACAGTAAAACTTGGGTATTGAAAACGGTAGAAACCAGTTTTTTTTCTGATTTTCCGTGAAAAAACGGTGGTAAAACCTATGTATTTTTTCTTTTTGGCCGAATTTCCGTGTAAAATGGAAGTAATCGTGAGACAAAATTGATGAAAATCCATAATTGCTTCGTTGCCAAGAAAAATCAATCGCTCGTTGAAACTTTAAAATACGATGAGCATAGAACAAGCCATACATCGTAGAAAATTGTCGACAACTGTTGAAATGTCTGTAAAAAAATAGTTTACATAAAGCAATAGAATGCTAAAACGGCTTCCATTGATCAACCCGAGTACTTCAACGACCATTTTACTTTAAAATGGGACTTGCGTCACCTGCAGACTCGGCAATTGACATTGGTATGAAATCAACTATTTGGAAATACGTTCAACTGGCCTAAGTTACCTAAACACCCAAAAATCTCATAGCGATAGGTCAATGACTTTAAAAATGTTTTATTTGCGGATCTTTTATCGGCTCACAAAAGAAATTAGTATCCTCTGCTTAAGAAAAGGTACGGACGACTGGTAATTATTTCAATTCGATTTAATAATTAATATTATACTAGAACTTAAATCGAAATAAGAAGAAGAATCAATGTTATAGGCACATTTATTAATGCAAACGTTTTTGTACATAATTATCGTATCGATAAATGTTCTTTTAATCATGAAAATAAGATACCTATAAGCACTATTGTAGTCAAATCATTATATGCTTCGCGAAACGAAAAGTTCATCAAACTAAATTTTTAAAGTTGTCTTAACCAAATAAATCACAACTTCCGGTGTTCCTCTACCCTTCCATTGACGCTCCGAAAACACTTCCTTGGTAAAATGCAGCTTTACGCAAATCAAACCACAACTCGAGCGTTTTCGTCAATAGATTCCGAATCATCATATCAATTCTCACAGCCAAGTCCGTTTATTTGTCATATGACAACAAAAAATTAGGTGGATTGACCTAAACTGCTATCAAAAACAAATATTTGGCTGCATTACACAATGCCATACCAATTAAAAAATTCGAAGGTGAATTTTTTTTCAATTTCGATATTTTCCTGCAACTGAACTCGAGTGTTCACTTTAATACGTATAATAGCCGTTAATATAATACATTAACAAGAGCTTCACTAGATACCAAAATCATATCACGAGACAGGGCATGAATTATAAGCCGAACGCATTCACACTTTCTCCTTCGCTGACGTTCACAGTCCTCCAAGATCCTCCCTTTACAACAGAGTGAACGTTTACACGCATGCGAAGTACCATTTCATCGGAATAATGAGGCCTAAAATATAGGACACACTTTAAAGTAGAGTTTTCAGATTTTAAAATCCGTTTCGACAATAAGAAATCCTACCAACTTCAAAAACACAATGGTGAATGCTAGCCTATTTTCATTTAGCTCCTGATACATAATTTTATTAAATAACCAACTAATTATCATCCTAATATTTATTCACATCATTTTTTATTCTACATAAAAGACAAAACATTTACAATGTGTGTATATATAATATACACTCAGTATATGAAATTCGCACGTTCAAAATGTTTTCGCATAGATTTTATGTGAACACGAGTATACATCATATCGGGATCAAGTGATGGGTCTAAAAGTTAGGCGCTTCCAAAACAATAAAAATTTAAGAATTGAGCCACGAAAAATAGAAATTTCTTAAAACTATAATAATTTCATTTAGGCCTTTACTGCGCAAACCATTCACGAATGGCGTTTCGTAATGACAATCAAGAATATATGGTTATCGCAAAATATGCTTAACAAAAATTATCTCATCCCCTAAGCCAGGGGTCTCCAAACTATGGTCCGCGGGTCACATCCGGCCCGCCACGTAATTTCATCCGACCAGCCAAACAAATTCCTGGGTGGTGACCTTGAAAAAATAATTATCTCACGACTGGAATCGCTTAATCAAATGGTTATTTTTTATTCCTTCGGCCCGTTTGAATGTAGAAAATATATAGTGAGGCCCTTACATTGAAAAGTTTGGAGACACCTGCGGCCTAAGCGAACAGGGCAAGCAATGCAACCATCTAATCCACTATAAATAATCAGCGATTAATGAAAATAAGATGTGTGGAAGTGCAAAGAAAGGAAAGCAGTGAATGACCTAGTGACGAAGCGAGTGTTGTGAGTAGAGAAATACAATAGTTGTCAGCAATGATTGCAGATCAATATATATAAATATATTTACTGTATATATGTAAATATATTCATGCAACAGATATTGTCAATAAAGCGAGAAGCTAACTGTAAATGTTAGTAAACAAAAATAAGAATACGAGAAGCTACCAGTAAATGTTGGTATATTAAAAGAAACTACGTTATCAAGTGAGTCATTGGGAGCGTAATCAGATATTTATTTTAAGGCTTACAATGTTCATATTTCTGTCCATTCAAAACCTGCAAGACCATTGAAGAACGAGAGCACCTTCGGGTTCATTGATAAACCATAAAGTCTTGGCACGTTGTCTCCGTTTGATCTCAAATGTTAACTCCCGTCAACCAGAGTTCGTCCAATTGTGTTCTGGAACGAATGTGGATACTCTGCCACAAACTTCGACCCAATTAAAAATTAAGGCCGTATCGCCGGTGGAACAGCGTTGGCAATACGGTTGTTTTTTGGTTGGAATACGCGCGGTTTAGAGGTTAAATGTCCCCGTTATCGGATACAAAATTGCCCGCGAATCACCCGTGACCCGCCTTCCCTACCGGCCGTGTACCGCTTCAGAACCAGATTCGAATCGCGGCTGGCCGTCCATGGATTATAGGTTAAAAAACCGCTCCCGGTTGCACGTGCCTCGCCTCACGGGGTGTAAAATATTGCACTGGAAGCTTTGGATCTTACAATACATTCACACTTAGTGCATTGTGAATGTATTGACCCAATAAGCTCAGTTCAATATTGTAGATCCAATGAGATCGATGCACGTGCAACTGGGAGCTCAGGTACATAAAACAATACATTAGAAAGAACAAGGAATCCCACTCTTTCTTTAACTTTTATTAAAAAAATTAAACATTCTATGCAATGAAATTTACATGAATATCTTACTTCCATTAATCACAGCCTTCCCACCAATGGCACACCAAAATAATTTAGGAATTAAACATAAAATCACAATCCGCTTAAAATGCTGCATGTAACAAACAAATATCAACTACATAAACATAAGGATGGGAATGAAATTTCCATATCACAAAGTTCCTTTCAACGCTCGTTTACATTATAGATTAGATTATTGGGTAATTTAAGCCTCCCTATCCGCAACAAATACGATCTAAAGAGAGGAAAAGGAAGACACCATTTAGAATGGAGGCAACATGTGGACTGCGTTTTGGGACATATGTGTACCACTAAGTTAATTGCTCATTTGCATACCGGCGTAAATTAATAGCATTTCCATGATTTCATCAACTTTTTAAAAACTGATTTTTGCACACCAGGTAAAAATTATTGTACACTTATATTTCTCACATTTTTATAAAGTACAAGAATGGATTTGAGCAGTACAGTCGGTTTCTAAATTCTGCTACTCACAACCTAACCGAACCAACCGTAGCAATCGCACAAACGTTTTAATCAATCAACGTTTCAAGGGAACGTAGAATCTGTGCAGAAATGGTATAAAAACAGTAAGTTGAGAAAAAAGTTCATAAAACAAGATCAAAGTTGAAGAAGAAAGTAGATGTTAAAAACAGGATAGCAGTGAACCGAAAATAGGTGGTCCTTAACATCACAAAAACATTTTATATCAACAAAAAGAAGGCCTACCTAACTCTGAGCTCGGGCCCTTAGATTTTCCTCCCTAGGAGCGCGAGTTCCCATAGATACAATAGTTGTGTCCCTCTGAGGCGCGTCTGCATTATACGGGGTGTCCCACAAAAAAGTCCCCGAGTTTTTAATTGATTCCATCTCCGCTTTATATTAACATATTTGAAATGTCTTTTTTTCATAATATTATAATTTTATTTCCATTTCAAATAATCAAATTTTTTGAAAATCGTTTAATAACCACTTTAGAGTGATTGATTTAATGGAAGCGGTAGAAAACCTAATTGCTCAAAGGAAAGGTTTTAAAAACGACATTGGTGTTCTTCATTTATCACTACTTATTGTAAAAAATAATTTTACAATAATGTATCCAACTTACTACCAAGTATTTAAAACCTCTAAGATGTTATTTACTCCGTTATTTCATCATTTGAAGACACCNAGAATAATTAATGAAAAATTCTCAGAAAGGAACTCACCCGATAAGAAGATTGTGTATCGCACAGTTAGAAAATTGGAAAGAAAATTAAAAGCTCTTTAAAATTTTTCAGCTTTTCGTTGTTTCATATTCCAATACGATGAAAATTCTTTGATCGTTAGTGAGCTGCATTTTAGGTGTCTTCAAATGATGATATAAGGAAGCATATAACTTCTCCGAGGGCTTAAATACTTGGTGGTATGTAGGATACATCATTGTGAAATTATTTTTTTAAAGTTGGTTTTGAGAAATGAAAAATACCAGTGTTGTTTTTAAAACTCTTCCTATGAACAATTAGTTTTTCCACCTGTTTCAGTAATTGATTACTGTGACGCGGTCATTAGAAGATTTTCATAAACCTAAATTTTTTGAAAAAGAAAACAAATTTTTTGCATGGTGAAAAAAAGAAATTTCAAATATGTTCATTAAAAGTGAAGATATCAATTAAAAGGAAAAGACATTTTTGTAGGACACTCAGTATATACAGGGTTTGGTGTAATATGATGCAAATATTTTAATCATTGACAGAAAAACGCAAAATTAAACGATTTTCAGGAGTGAAAAAAACCTCAAAACTCTGTTTTCGAGAAATCAGGACCTGGAATAATTATAGATTCCCGTAGGAATAGCCTGAAGCGCGTGCCAACAGCCTGCCAAAGAAGTTAGATTTTACCCGTTGGCTGCATGGTGAGCCTATTCATACGGGAATCTTAAATTATTTCAGGTCATCATTTCTCGAAAACAAAGTAGTTATTAGGTTTTTGTCACTCATGAAAATCGTTTAATTTTGCGTTTTTCTGTATAGGTTGAAATATGCGCATCGAATTACCCAACACCCTCTACATGTAGATATACATATATATATATATATAAATATATATATATATATATATATGTATATAATTCTTGATACATCAATGAATCAAGAATTAAACCAATAAAATATATCATATTTTATTTTTTTCTTAATATACAGATATATCAACTAGAGTATACAGAGTTCCCTTTCAACGCTCAACTGCATTATATATAAACTATTATTCTTGATAGATCTCTCAAATTTTTAGACATTATAGAAATGATTTGCGTGCAGAGAACATATTGAACATCATTAAAGAAGATAAAAAATGAAATTAGAGTTAAAATGTAAGTTTTCAATACCACTACCTCAGCTGCCTGACCAATGAACTAGAACCGAAAAAAAAATATTTTGCAAAAGAAATGCATCATTCATAAACTAAATAGGTAGAACCTTCAAATTAACTGAATGTGCTTGTTTATCGGCTGGATGCTGAACA
>JACJUY010010583.1:8853-28568 GCA_014220935.1 Platorchestia sp. MABIK
CCTTCGAAGCTGTGTAATAGACCAAAAAAGCTCGGCAAAAACACTTCGACACGCACAGTGAACTGAGCGAATAATTTGATTAACTCGGAACCTCAAACGAATTATTTTTCTCACTTTTTATTTGCCCAGAACTAGCACGAGTATGTCAGGAAGTAGCGCGCAAAAACTTGTTCTATCGACTACATGTCAGCGCCGGGGAGCAGAACCAAAGAAAGTCTTCGGCGATATTGGCTGCCTCACTCTGAACTTCAGCTCTTTTGGTTGTTCCTAGGTTAGTGTCACTTAATAATGATCAAAAGATCTGATCTTTTGATTGGCATCACACTCTTTGTTCATTCTATTGAGCAGTTCGTTTCTTCAAGGTTTGTGTCATGTAGCGAAAAAATGACATCTGTGAGAAATGTGTACAATTGTTGATTTTGTCCATCTCTAGAATTGAAAGATGTGCTCATTTTTCAAAAGAAAACTTGATACAAAACTGAAATAAGACATGCACAAGAGGACATACGAGTGTAAATCGTGCGAGTGTGATACCAACGAAATAAAATTCGAAGAACCATTCTTTAATGAGCGTCGATGTCTCTTGCCTGCGTTATACACTTGTTTGGAAACTTCGGCAAATTAATTTGTAACCCCTCTTGCATTGATTGATTAGATTTTCTGCCATGCAGCCAAGCAATTCACACGAAAGAGGCAAGCAGAACGTTGAGTGGAGGCTTTCTTTACTGATTAGATCATTTGTACATCACAAGCAATTTACTGAATGTCAAAAGTTGCCTACTTTCACGTGATTTTCTTCGATCGCCAAAAAAATTAATGTTTCCAATGATGAACCTATCAGTGTGTTCTCGTGAATATTTCTCAAAGCGACTAATGCAGATACCTGTGATACCTTCATGGCAAGCGACAGTGGAAAAATATTTGACATTCGAATCGAGATTCTCTCAATTCCTCCGTGAACAAGCGTTGATGTTACTCCGCTTGCAACATCGCGAACTATTTGGTAAAACATTCTGGTTTCTTAAACAGTGTTTTCAAAGTAGGCTTATTATTATAAGAGAAACTGTCAAAAAATAGCATCTAAATTAGATACCACAAAAAGCAAGAAAAAGTGTTCTGAAATTAAAACATGGCTGAAATTTTGGCTCCTGACTCTGTGATGAAACTTTACGCACCGATCGCAGAAACGTTCAATTTAGCGAATGATTAAACAGAGACAATTTAATGCCCAGTTGAAGATTGGCACCAAATGAATAGGTGCCTTTAGAGTGTCGTCCTCAGGCTCGCAAACTCCGAAATCTATTTACAGAGCGGTCGCATTGCGCGAGTCTGGCTTAAATTACATCAGAAAATTTTATCTGTAAACCCTACACTGTAATGACGAAGGTATTAAGGCTCAGAAAATGTTTTTAGATGGTCTTTCTTATTGCTTGTGACAGTGCATCTTCAGGACGATCTTTACAGCGTAATAGCTAAGTCGCAGTACACCAAGAAATATGAAACTTTTTATTGGTCGTGGGCCAAGTGTGGCTTAACCTAAATAATTCATGAATAAGGAAATTAAATTTCTAAAAATGAAATACAGTATCTTAAATAAAGTGTCATCAATAAAGCGGTAGAAGCAAGGCAATGATTTCACTCTAGAAATGCACTTTTGCTCGATTTGAAATTAGTGTATCTATTTTACACGCCAAAATAATTACTGAATTGCAACAAAAATCCACAAAATAATTTTCCAAGCATTTCTTTGGAATTTATTGCTCTTCTGATGACGTATGTCAAACGCATCATAGCTCATTAGTCCTGCTGGGCTANTCATTATTAACTGTTACAAACCAAGTTCAATTTAGGCATCTAATTAGTCACAAGCTTGTGGTAAATTATCTTTCTGATATTCCAATTTAATCATGTCTTTGAAAATTGCACATGATTGTACGCATGCAAACCCCAGCATTCAGGAGACTTCAGGCATTTACATTCGAAAATGTTATCCGCGCGACACCACGCAGACCCGCATTCACTTTATCGCACTGCCGCCTGATGCAGAATTGCTTCTCTCCTTATCAGTGCGCCGTTTTAAATCCTACGCGATTGAGCTGCCGCCACTTCAAGCGCGTAGCGAAAACCATGCAAACGTAGTTCATTCCAGGGCTAAATAAATTTATTTGCATAAGAATTAGATCGTGGAGCAATTTCTAGCTGAGGTGCTGTCCAGCCTGCTCTGCATAGATTGTGGTGCGCAGGATGTAGACCATTGGTGGTCACATCCTGGCTTAGTGCGCGTAAGTTGTGGAGCGTGGTGTTAGGACTACTATACTGATCAGTGTTGGGTGACATTAAAAGCGTTAATGACAACACTCAGGCCTCATAACCTGGAAAATGACTCATTCGTTTTCAATTGTGAAAAAAAATGCATCAGTCGTCAAGCTTTTGTCGTTTCTTCACACAAGGTTTCAAACGATTTCAAATCATTAAGTATTCCTGCGCATAATCTTGTTAACTCATGATCAGGTTTTCTTCACAAAAGGAGTCCCAAGAAACCCTACGTTTCATAGCTTTTCTCGATGCACTCGTTTAGTTCGTAGTTTTTGTTGCTATTTCGACTAATGCACGATGTACAACCTTAGCAATTCACTCCTCTGAATCATTAGGAACAAAGATGTCAATTTCTCCATGCATCTTACATTTTTAAAAAGTTCTCCAATCCATCGTAGTTACAATTCTGTGATCACCGCTTTAAGTAACCCTGATTGGAGTATAAAATAAATCTTAACTAAACCTAATGAAACGAATCATCCCCAGCACTTTAATCACCAGATTTGAACTATTTAGATCTGAGAAGAGAAAAGTTTGAGCAGGAGTTTGGTCTGATCGGATTCTATGGACCCTCGAAACTCTTCAGCAAATTAAGACCCATTCCCTGAAGGACGAACAAAGTTCTAAAGAAATACTTTCATTACTTCCAACTTTGGTTGGTATGCATTTACGTTCAAAGTTCTGGAGGAGAAGCTCAAGCTGTGAGTTGAGAAAGTCTGTTTACTTGTTCAGCGTAAATTAAATCTAGCCGTTCCTTTTGGAAATGATACTCAAATTCGCTTTCCTCGCCGAGTTCCCTTTGACGCTGTCAAGGCAACTCATTTTGAAGCACGTTGATTTTTTCAGGAACGAAAATGTTGGTTTCTAGAGAATTTAAAGCCCTGCGAAAAACAGGCCCTTGTTTACATCAAAGGCACTAGCGTGTTTTAGCTTGAGTGTTGCCTACAACAAACACAGGTGCGCGCATTCAACGAGCTCAATCGCTTGCGTCAAAGCTAGAAGTGGATTGAGGAGCAATCTAGTTTTGTGTTATGTTACGGCGTGCTCTAAAAGGCGTGCTTTGCTGAGTAGTTTTCCCAACAGGTTAACTATTTCGACCAGCAAAAAATCCACGTTGTGGCAGTGAGCGAGGCTTCCTCATCTAGTTCTGTGAACGGGGTCTAATATCTTTGGTTATTGTGTTAATTATAATTATTGGATCGTTGATGCATATCAAGAGCAGTGAGTAAACGATAAAACTGGAATGAAGTGGTCAGGGAAGCAGTCGTCAATGTGCTTCAAATAAAGAAACAGTAACCTAAATGGACAAGATGAAACAGTGAGTCTGCGTTAAATGTACACTAAAAGAACATTATCCAATTTGGCGCACCTGCGAGTTTGCGATAATTACCAATCGTTAATGAGATAGCAAACGAGTGGTGTCTGCTGATACAGGATACGAAATAACGATGGGTCCGTAAAAAAATTAATTGTGAGGCTGCCCGTTTTTAACTCAGTCTCACTTATTTATTGTGTTGCCTGAAAACTTTGTGCTCCAGATTGAATTAAAATCAAAAAATTCATCATGCTGCGTCACGATCCGCTGAGAACGTTTTATTCAAACTCCAAGAAGATTTTAATGCTGGACATTAACGGTGATTTCGAACTAAGGAACCGAGCTTCTGGTAGACAAAATTAATTCATTGAGAAAGGGTAAAATGAGCGAAATTATTACCAGTTAGCGCTGTTCAAGCTTTGTTTCGGGATTTACCGTGCCGTAAAAAATTGTACAGCTCATAATTTCCCTTTTTTCTTTTCTGTTGTTTTAACAATACTTACTTCCTTATGGAAATAGAAAACTTGAAGGTTTTACACGTGACTTCACGCGTATTCTAACAAGTGCATAGTAATGTAGGTTGAAATTTTTTACATCAAAACTACTCTATTTAATTTTCACCAGATAGAGGCACCATTATTTTGACAAATGATAAGCAAATGCATAATAACCTTCCATATCTGATTATGGTACACTGTCTCATCTTATGATTCTTTCATTTGTAGTGAACGATAACTAAATCCGTTGCGAATAAATTTCGAACTCCGTCTTATGAGCGTTACATGCGTTATTCCCTTCGAAATATTTTTCACCTTGATTATCCTCAACTATCAAAACTCATATTCCTCGCTGGTATTTAAGAAAGTTAGCGCGTTTCATACAAGGATTCATATTTTCGGGCACTATAGGTTGATTTCAATTGAAAGTGGAACCAATTTACAGGTGCAGCAGAGACGCTTCCCACCGCTACAACAGAAACTCCTTGTCAGAAGATCCTCGAATTCGCTCGAGGTAAAGCCAATCTACAGCGTAAAAACCAATGAATATCTCCCCTGAAATTCCCCGATACCTTGTCCCTGGTAATTTGTACAAAGAGCGTGCGCTGCTGGGTTGCCGATAAGAGAAGCTTTTCAACTACACATAGCTCCTGATGAATTTTATCGTCACGCCCACAGCTGCTCCACACTTGTTCATGCCCTCTCCCTCGTGGAATATATCCTAGATAAGGAACATAAAAACAACACAGTTAAAGAAATTCCGAGTTTTGCTTTCGAACTTACGCATTAGGTAATTACTCGAGGGGCCTCCGGAGAGGCGGGCCCTTGCAGGACAATATTCGCAGCTTTAAACACACCGTTAGTCCTCCAGCTGAACGGAGCGACCAAGCGTGAAATAACGGTCTCGCTAAAACTCCTCACTAGTAGAATTCGATGACCTGTTCTTCAAATTGAAGCAGCTAGTCTAGCTGAAAGCTTTTCCCTTCGATTTTTTTACGGATTTTTTCAGAATAATTGATCGGTTGCCGCACTCGGAGTACAATGAATAGTTTTATCGAAATGATTAAGAGCTAAGAGTTGTGATAAGACAGCAAAAATTTTCTTGTAGGCGTATGTAGAAGACCCTATGCTGCTACTCTGTAATTTCTGCACTATCAAGAAAGCAATCTTGCCCAAGATACATGAAAGGTCAAGTTTCTCTTTCATTATTTATCGGCTTAGAAATTAGGCAGCGAAGCCGTAACCTTTCGAAATTCATTACTGAATAAATTTGTTAAGTTTTTAACAATAACATTATTCAAACATCCAATAGTTTTCCTGAAAATTATAGATGGTAATATCTTTCCCGTATTCCAGTGAGCTCAGCGAGAAAAAAATTACACTGACGTTTTCAAGTCAAATGTACTCCGTTCGTGTTCCCTGCACACGGGATGCGACTCCCCTGGGCGATCATGGGTCACTACGCAGCTCAAGTTCTTCACACGGCCGCTTGCAGCCTAAAATTGACGTAAAGCAGGGTCCAAAGAGTCTACTTTATAGACAAAAAAAATATTTTACATGCTCAAGTGTTGCCGTCGTCAAAAAGATTATTTCCTAAAATTAAAATTCCAATTTATACTAATCCGGGAGAAACAACATAACTTTTTCTAAGAAACGCTTCAGAGTTGGGAGAATGAAGTAATCGTTTTGAATATTTTTTAATTAGTAAAGCTATATGTGCGCTCCTCGAGCATCTATATCAAAGCACCAGTTTTGAGTTAGATGTTAAGAGACGCGTAAAAAGAAGAAAAATGTGCAATAATATATATCCAAGAAGTTGATTCAAATTGTTTAACGGGTTGAGTTTGAAGAGTTACATAATATGAAAGTCCTTAAATCTAATTGGTGGGAATGCCACAATAACAAGTCTAATATTCATGTGAGTAGCTTAATCAACTGAGAGCAAAACACCTTAAATCTAATTGGTGGGAATGCCACAATAACAAGTCTAATACTTATGTGAGTAGCTTAATCAACTGAGAGAAAAACAGTAAAATGTGCTTCCCTTGTTTGCTATAAGTTAGAAGAAAACATGAAAAAGCCAAACAATCGAATGTAGACGAAAGGGAAAACTTTGAACCGTTGAAATAGAAACACGTTGAATGACATAGCCGTCACATGGAAATGAGAACGTGCACGGTTGCACAATAATGACCAATGTTGTTGAAGTATGGTCAGTAAAAATCAATAATAGTGCCTGTGAAAAAAGAGGTTTACTGATCAGTAATTTGATCCTAGGTATATGGCGAGTGTGCCTCATGCCTTGGATCAAATCTGAAATGAACGCGTTTATCGCAGGACGAGTTTTAAAAAATCGTCTCTTAATGATACCGGCATAAATGCTTTCTATGGAATGAAATAAGGTTTACCAACCTAATTTTTAAAATTCATTGAACAACACGAACGTTTAAAACAAATAAACGAACACTTACTTTGAAATAAATCCAATGCTCGCCTATATTACAATGTACAGGACTAGGCGAGGTGAACAGCTTTTAAATTCCAAGCCTTAAATTGCGTCCATTATTTTTCCTTTATTTATCTGTATTTTGGAGTACAAAAACCGATGACGAGCTCAAGAATAACGATAAGTCTGTTTATGTTCTGAGTCAAAGCAGAGAACAAATTTCTCATTTGTGATTTTATGTTTACCGTTCGCAGAGCGATAAATGAGTGAATTTGTCAGAATTTTCACTTGCTTTGCAATGAAATAAAAACTCCATTCTTTTACGTAAAATTAGCGAATACATGGTTCGTAAATTTAAAAAAGTGTGGACTTGAATTGAAAAAGAAGTAATGAGCTAGTTTTTAGCTCTCTTATAGAAACATCGGAAAATCCAGATTCAGGTCAAAGTACAAAAGACGTTACGATTTCCTTAGTAACTCGTTATGGTCAAAATATACAGGCATTGATACATAAGATTAAATGAAAACACTGTTATAGATCATTTTTTTTAAGTGACAAGTTGCCACAAAAATTCTAATCAAGAGAATGGAACGTAATTTATTTAACAGCAATTATTCGTATACTAGTGTACATGGCTCGTCAAAAAACCTTTAATAACTTTCATACAATGAAAGGATTTTTGAAACAATATCTTTTATTTGGTGCCTACGTATTTATGATAAAACAGTCAAAATAAGAATCAGAGGAGACAGTAAAGTTCATCCTGCTATGAAACTGCCGCGAAGACGACAAACTGGACAAAGGAACAATAATTAGAGTTAATAAACGCTGTATACTTCTCTAACGTAATGCTCCTTCCATTAGAGAAATATGCAGTGCCATGAAAGCTGATTGTCCCTTTGTCCAGTTCGTCATCTTGGCGGCAGTTTCAGAGGAGGATGAATTTTACTGTGTCCTCAAATTCTTATTTTGACTGTTGTATCATGAATACGTAGAGAACAAATAAAAGATATAAATGTCAGGATTCGACTGCTGTTTTGATTTCAAAAATCTGTTCATTGTATCAAAAGTTATTAAAGATTTTTTTCGGTCCCGTATATAAATAATACCCTTTATATCCATCCTAATAGCACTGGCGATTAAAATATTCTTGTACTTGTGCACTGAAACTCGTACCACAGATCCGGTCATTAAGTATCCTTCAGATCAAAGAATCCGTTTCTTAAGAAGTGGGCACCAAACAAATAAATAAACACACAAAGGGTATTATAAAGAAAGATTTTTATGCATTCATTCATTAGGGTATAGAAAGCTACAGTAAAATGTTTAGAGGGTACAAGTATTTTAGCATCGTTATGTGTGAGTAATCTTATCTGTATTCCGCACAGAGGATGGAAGCCTATACTTCGTTGGTCATGTTGAACTCTTACAGCATTCAACTCGGCCAGGTGGAATAAAACTCCCTGAAGAATAGATAGTAAACATCAGCCACGATAAATAACATAAACGAAAAATAACAGACAATTTGAACACTGTGGTTAATTATAGAAATTGCTTTAATTTTATGATTGGCATCCATGATTGAAACTAATTCAAATAAATGAAAGATGGCATCCTTTACGAAGGACAATCACTGGAACTACTTAGCCGCCGCAACTAAGTGGTAAATGAAATCATTCCATGAGACGGAGAATGGTGTAAGAACGAATATTAATGATTGACGTGTATTATGATCCCCTGACGATCAAGTGCAACACATTATCGTCACGACAGTCAGACACAAGCGTTAGCTTGCGTTATCCACACCAGAGCAGGCTCTTTAAAATGAGACCACTCGTTTCTGAACACCTCTCATCCAGGGTTGACCAGTGAAACGGTGTATGCGTAAAAGAGGTCATCGAATTAACGTTTAATGAAAGCATAACCGTTCCTATGAAAACATGTTAATTAGGATGAAATTCGTCACTGCAGAAAACTTTAGGAGAGTTAGAAATACCTGAATTTAGTTATGCATGTTGAAGCGAGTTGATGCGAAGTTCAACTCGCAGGCAATGACTTATTTGAGAAATGCATTTATTTATCGTGGGACTCACGCTTAATTTAACTTGAGGTAGAACAATTGTTGAACAACTGTTCAACATCACTGAGCACGTGACCCTAGTTTTGGTTATCATTGCTGACAATGCTACGAGACATGAACAAAGGTTATGGTGGAAGTCAGTGGTAGAAACAAATTCCTTAAAATCATGACACCAACACACTCGATCATCCCTGAAAGACCATAAAAAAGGTGAAATTAATTAATTTTCTATTAAGATGGTGCCTAAAATGAATCACATTAACTTAAAATCTCTCAACATAAAGATCCTTAGTTGGTAGACATATGTACATGCGTACTCTTATTATTATGGGCACAAACAAAAAATTGAGAGGAAGACATCAAAATGCATTTCCTTGGTTGAGTTATTGTGAGTTTGGGACCACGTCACAAGCACATGCTTATAAAACTTTGGATCGAAAATTGAACAAAGTAGTGATGAGAGGAGGCATTTCGTAGCTGCTTTTTCAGTATGTATTGCAGCAAAGTGTTTTTTGAGACTCAAAATGGCGCACCATTTAGGTCATGAATCATTTTCAAAAAATACTGTCAATTTGTTCGAGGATACTAATTTTAGTGTTTCACCAAAATTGATTAGTAATTTTAGCCGATTTTCAGCACATGCAGAGCTTGAATAAGATCGTAAGGTGGAGAAAAACAAGAAAAAGAAAAAAGAATGCTTTATTCCAATCAATGAAGCCTAACACATATCATCTTGTACATTGGTTTTTCAAATGCCGTGTAACCAACACCAGGACGCATTGACGGTTACCCCTGGTCAGGCCGGTACTCATTTCCGACACCTGGGTAAAGTGGGGAATTGTGGCTGAGTTCTCCCCTTTCCCAACGGGGTGAATCACCGGGCGGCACTGCCGGGATTCGAACTGCCGACTCTTCCCATGAAGGGCGCGTTCTAAACCACTCGGCCACAGTGAAGTGAAGGAAAGTAAGGAAGAATTCATTCATGATCTCATAAATTTACTCAACAGAAGACATGGATGAAGAAGAACAAAAAAAAGAAAACGCATCTAGAAATGTAACGCAAATGTCGATACATCAGTTTTTAAAAAACTAAAATTAGTGTCGTGATATCTTGTCGGTGTAAATACCACGAGTGCTTCAATATCTATGACAGTGCTTTGTTCAACTGAGAGCAAAACAGTAGAATTTTACTGCCTTAGTTTGAAATAAAATTAGAATAGATTAAAAGGCGTAAACAGACTACTAACAGAAGAAAATGAAAGCATTGAGACGTTAATACTGGCACGCATAGGAGAACATAATTAACCTTGACATTGCTACATGAGCCTGCACGATAGTACATTATAGACTTATATTGTTGAGAGTGTGAAGAAGGAAAAAAAAGGGGACCATTAAAGACACGGTTACAGTTCCTTAAATTTACTCTCGGAATATGGTGTGCACCTATCAGAGTGAACATGCTTGCCGAATAACTGATAGGAAAATGTTAAATTCAAATAATAACGGCATTGTAGTGGGCAGTATTCTTGAGACTGACGAGATAGAGTAAGTGAGCCACAGAAAATAAGTTCAATCCCACCGTGGCAGATCCCAGTATCTTGTCCTCCCGTGCAACGTCGGAACGCCTTTGAGAGGTGCGTATGATGCTTTAAACCTAGAACGCATGTGGGTCATGTAAAAGGAAAATGTCTGTCATTTATTCTTATTTTTCAACAGCTTAGATTTACTCGTGTTTTTTCTGTTTGTTGTAGGTTCCGTGAGGGGACTGTTGCCGACGTTCTCTCTCTCTAGTATATTCAAGTTCATGATAGGATTAATCTGAAATTGTCTCGCACATTACCTCTAATGAATTTGAAGTTCAATAGATTGGGTTTTGGTTACCTTTCTTTTGGCCTTGGGAGACTAGTGGGGTGAAAGTGGCTTTAAACGAGATCAGATCTTGTTCCAGGCATGAATTAATTTCGTACTTTTAAAAAGGTTGGCCGACATAATTTGCACGTAGCATTGTATAACACGTGCGTTTAATATAAATTAGCAAACATTTACGTCGAAATGAATTTCGATAACAAAGAACAATCTCATGTGTTAGAATAAGCGAGGTTGTAAAATGTATCACAATGTATACGGACCAAGCCCAATTTACGCCTCATTTTACTTCTTTACTCATTTTTTGAGGAGCAGAAAACCGTCAAAGAACCAACAATTTACAAACCAACTTATCTCGCTACAGTCTCTTTCTGTTGAAATCAATATTTCCTCTAGCAATTTCATACACTTCTACCTTGCATGTTTCATAATTTTAATATTCTGACTTCATCACTAACTGCACTGGTGATGAAATGAGAACACATTCTCAAAGTTTGGCGTGTGAAAATGTATACTTCACCTTCCATTCTTTTTCTCGTGCTTCATGGGAAATTTGCCAAATACGTGAAATTCTCAGTGCCCAAATAAAAATCGCGCATGAAGAAATCAGGATATACCTAAGTTATTATTAATACACATAGGATGTTAGAAAATGATTTCGGAACAATATTTCCGTGATAAATTTTGACACATCTAAACTTGTGGAATGTAATTCCGACCTAAGAGATTGGCATTTTTGCCCCTTCTCAAAATCTTGAGGATTTCCTCTATGGAAAAATATCTAATTAAATTGATCTTTCAAAGAAAAATAAATTTTTCCTTATCCTCATACATCCGCGGTACAAATACAGTCCTGTATATATATATATATTTATACATCGAGAATATGAATATATACTGTCAGTATTTGATAGAAAATAGAAGTGTTTGATGACTATCTGTGTATACGAGTTTTGTCGCCTCGTAGATTTTAAAATAATACTCTAATTATGAATGGCATCGGATGTATTTTTTCTTGTTTGGCGTTCCGCTAGTTACGCTTTGTTTGAAGGAGAACAAAAACTATTGTAAAACTTTTGCGAGTTTTCTGTCAAATAATTGTGTCTCACAAATATTATGTATTAACGGCAAAGGAACGACGTGCATGTATTTTTTATGTTTCTCCCGTAATTAGACTCCTGATTTTCGTAATAATAAAGGCTGTTTGCTCCGGTGCTATGGGCCCAAAAATATTTTCCACACTGCTACGGCCGACTGATTTTAGCAGTTGACCCATGTATTAGAGTTGGACAGAAAGGCCTTATCTTCAAACAGCTGAAAGCGGGGAACGAGAGACCGAGCGATCTCACGCAGACTATTGAAGTCTTGGCGTCCATGAAGTACCTCAAGATGAAGAAATGGACCTTTATCGTAGCAGCAGAAATCCGAAAAACTTTTTCATGATCATTGACCAAATATGAGAAGGGAATAACCTGGACTGTATTCAGTCTCTTGGTAACTGTGCAAGTTGTAAAAATGTTGAAACTCCATGTCGGAGATGAATTCGTGTTTGTTCGCGCCATTGTGTAACTGTATGGTAGAGGAAGGCGGTTCACATAGTGATTGGGAAACATGACCTTCTTTTGATCTGCGAGTATAAAAGAAATTTAGCAATAAAAGACATATCTGCATTACCTAGTTCTATTTATCATCTTTAGATATTCGAACTAAAGTTACCTAGTTATCGTCTTTAGACCGTATGTGAAGGCGAACATTCAAGAGAGAAAGAAAGAAAATAAAGAAAAATAGTTTATTTCCTGGAAAAGTTGATGCATGAATGTATTACAACAGATTCTATATTAAAGATATCTCTATATAAAAGTCTTCAATTTATGGACAAACCATAAGAAGTAGATAATGGCTTTGCCAGGGCTTAATTATATTATTTGGAGAAACCATAAAACTAAATTCTCTTGGATATTTAACCCTAGGCAAGAGGACTGAAAGTAAATGAATACTTTAAGTACCACTGGAGAATGCCTCGATGTATGCTTGCTGTAAGTTAGAAAAAAATTAAGCACTTTACTGAACAGACCAAAATACCGTCCTACATAATTTTAGGCCAAAGGCTAGGCAAAAACAATTTATAAAACAACACAGCACAATACGCACTTATACAACAATCAAACAAACACACACGCAGAAATGAATTTCAAAGCTTGTTCAACATACGACGAATTAGATTTGTTTATAAATCTTGTCCTCAGATTTCGCTAATTTTCATTAATCTATTAGGCTCAGATTACGTTTATTTTCATTGACCTGTTCACATTTTGAGATAAAAAAATATGCGACGCTCATTCAGGTAGCGATAGATCTCTTTTTGACATAGTGAACCAGCGATTTTATTTATTTACTGAAATATCTAGTTATTTCTTTTTGAAAGTTTAATGCTAACTAGCTACAGAACGTTAGACGCATGTAACCGTCATGACTTTCAGTTTTTGTATTTTTCGGAAAAAAAGGAAACACTTCATCCTGCAACCCTAGTGCTTAAGATGCTTTGCTAAACATAACATAAAAACATACAATTATACAGACCAAAAAAAAATTAAATCTCCTTTTTCTGCCATATCTCTCCAAAGAGTTCAACAATGTCGAGCATAAATAACTCCTGCAAAAAATATCGAACCTGAGGATAGACACAAAGTGGCTTGAAAGCTACTTACATTCTCATACGGTGTGCTTAAATAACAAAATGTCACCATTCACACCAAATAACTTTGGCGTTCCCCAAGGTTCAATCCTTGGCCCGCTCCTATTTTCTATTTTCATCAATGATTTGCCCACCATACCAGCAAGCCGGTCTTTGACCGGGGGAAAGCGTCATGGCGTCCTGGTGTTAGTTATGAGCATTTGAAAAACCAATGTAAAAGGTGATATGTATCATGCCTCAATTGGAAATAAAGCATCCGTAGATGCCGATGTTTGTTTGTTTAAGCATGGAAATTTTAATATTTGCTGAGAATGTCAAATTACCGTGACAAGTTCGATAACACATTTGAAAGAAACACAAGTCAACATGAAAAACCTTCTGAAAAAATTGAAATTTTGGAATGACCAAAAGGGCAATAAATTTAACGCAAGAAAAACGCAATGCATTAATTTGAGGTTAAAGAATGTGATCAGAAAATCTTAAAAAAATACGCTAACGTTTGGAGACGATAAAATGGAACCAGTCGACAAAGTGAAAACCCTTGGTGTTTGGTTTTACAAAAATATGACTTTCAAACTCCACGTACACCTTAATGTTTTTCCATCACATTAAGAACACACTTGACAAAAAAGCTAGATTATTGACGATTCAATTTTTAGTATTATCGTGTTTGGACTATTGCAGTCTAGTTTTGGAAGACATACCTCAATATCTTCAAAAAGAGTTGCAAAAATGGTCGAAGTGGTGTGCAAAGATAATTTCAGGAAATGCGATCATGCAGCCAGTAGTGTTCTCCCTCAGGCTCCTTAACACTCCGGGCAGGCTGCGAATATCTACAGACTTGAAATATCTATGCCCGTAGCGAGCGCCTGAGGTACAAACGAACCCGACAGGGTAAGGAAAACAAAACTGGTATAAATGCCGTATTCTTGCGAACATCGCCGAGAGTAATGGCACCCAAAAGAATATTACAGTCTGGTAGTACAGCACCCAAGAGCGCCTTGGAGGGTTGACGGTTGACGGGGAGTCGTGGCGATCGAGCGTGAAGCAGTGAGGCTGTTGCTGGCCGCGTGTCTCCGATGTCACGATACGTGAGTGCTGGTCAGCCTCGCGTTACGATAGAGGGATTTAAACCTCGACAGTCAGAGTGGAAAGGAAATTAAAGATGGAAAATATACAGGAAGAGGATGGACAGAAAAGGAAGAAAATAAAAATAGCAGTATTGGCATTGTGCACCTCGAGTTTCCCTTAATTTAATCAGCATGGGTAAATGACACAATTTGAAAGATTTAAACATATTTTTATTTTGACTGTTGAACACGTGAGTTAAATATGGTGATTATCAACGAACACATTCTGATACAAAATGACACACAAAATGAGAGACGTACCCTTCGCATCGTAATGAGCGCCAGCAAACAATTGCATGATTTAACGTTTCCCAAAATTTTATGACGACTATCAAAAGTAGATTTACGCACAATAAATCGGGATTAGAAAATAATTTAAAGCTGGACTAGCATACACACGAAATAAACGGGGATAATGCAAAAACAATAAAACTTTGACTTACACAAGGCATCAAAATTTGGAACACTTGGTGAGTGCACAACATCACAAAAAAATCACTTTATGAATAGCGCACCATTTCAAAGCACTTTTCCAATGTGCTGTTTTTTACCTAAACTTGTACTTATGACCACTGTTTCAATTTCTCAATACCACAAAAAACCCTAGCTCTTCTGAGATGCGTCGTTGGCGTTGATGTAAAACCACTTACACTATGGGTGCTTGAAGAAGTCACGCCAGGCTAATTCAAGCTGCTTCCCCTTGCTTCTCAGGTGTCGGCCGGTGTTGCTGTTCGGCTGTCCGGCGCCACGTCGGCCCATTTTCGACAGCTGCCGATTTTGGTTGCACTGCCCTCGTTGGTGTTTTCAATTCTTTGCGAGGCGCCCAATGCACTGTCTGTTCGCTCCATGCTGCCCGTAGAAATTTTGGAATCTTGCAGAGGCCGTCGGTGTGTGGTTAGCACAGAAGGAATTTGTGCACTTCGTCGCCTGGCGTCTGGTTAGCCTCGATGGTCGTCGATTGTTGGTGTCGCTGCACTCGCTGGTCCTGAGGAATAGCGACTCCTCCTGGCTCTTTACGTTGCTCGCTTTCTTAGAAACTTTGCATTTTCGGACTTTCTTGGTATGTACTTTCGCAGATTGATCAGTGAATCTCGTTGTCAGCTTCCGATGCTTGTATTCAATTAACGCATTATGCCGGGGAGTCGGCACTCGGCAGCGAGCAGGCCTCCCCGCACCAACACTTCTCTCTCGTGCAATTTTCCCCAAAAGACCACGATTCTTCTTGTGTCCTGCTTTTATGCATTCCTCTTTGTTCCTTCTAGAAAGTTCTAGAATGCTCATTGTTACAAAGACAGAATTTTAAATCTGATTGGTGGAATTCCGGCCTGTTCTGACGTCTTGAAATTTAATTGGTGCGTGCTCTGACATTCCCACTAGCGTGGTCCCTTCTAGAGCGCTCATTGGCTCCGGTGATGAGGCTATTGCTTAGGCCAACCCTCGTAGTTATCCCTCGCACCTCCTTGTCTCGAGTAATGCTGGCCGTTGCTTGGACTTGCTGTTCCCACGCCTACGCAGCACCGGCTTTACGGTGACATTCCAATATCCCCTCGCGTCGCTCCGTTCACGTCATCTAGCCTAACAACATATTACCTAGCAAAACGACTAACAATATATTACCTAGCAAAACGAGATAAAATATTACATTACACCGACTTGGGAGTTTCAGAGCCGCTAGAAGGGAACTGATTCGGATCGAGGACGTGGCGTTGCAGCGCGACTGGCGATCGAGGTGGCGATGGAGGCAGCGAGGCTACTGCTTGCGGAACGTCGAGACTTGTAGTGAATATCAGGCTATTATCAGCGTTGCTGGGAGAAGACTGTTGCGTGGTAAGTCGCTGTGAGTAGCCTGCTGCAAGGCGAGTGCTGCGAGGAGAGCTGCTGCTGTGAGGAGACTTGCTGGAAGAAGACTAAATCAGCTCACGCTGGACCTCTTTATACTCGTATAGTGTCTGGTGAGGCACCGCCGCTCTGAACAAGCCTTCCTATTGGCCGATGCGTGGGGGCGCTTTGGGGCTGTTGAGACTGCGCTAAACTTATGTCTTGAGGTGTTGGCTGGTTGCTCGAAGCGGGCAGCTTGTAGAGGTTTGGTCCGGCTCATTAGAGCCGGCGGAACAGAGATTCTATTGAGGCGCTTCAATTTTTCCTGTTTTAAAGTCTAGAATTGCTGTAATTAACCTACCGCTATAACTCAATAAATACTAATTTGCGATGGAAAGTGCATTTAAGAAAAGGTGTTTATTTTCATACAATTAATATTATAGAAGCAACAAAAGCTTGAAAATTGATTAGTGTGTTGTCTCCAACAAATATCTTAAATACTGACATGATATCTAATTGAGGTAGTCACCCAATTAAGCCTAATCACCTATGACCTGTTTCGATGACATGTTCAGTTGTAGCATCAGGTAGTGGTCGAGTTGTTCTGGCGTGTTGATCTGACGTGGTCTTGGATCCGGGTTTCAGGGGTTAGATACGAAGATGTTTCCGTCCTGAGATCTCGGGATTCCGATTTCCTCCGGGAATTTCCTTCTGGCGACTCGCAAAGTGTACATGGTCTTAGCTCGTGATGGTATGAGATATTCATTTATGAAGAACATGTTTCTTACATGATTTCTTACACGTAGAATTTTCTGAACTTGATTATTGAAATGTGGGCACGTCTTTTCCAGCCTTGGAATCGTATCCTTTCTTTACGATATCGTTGAAAACAAAGTTGCCCCTTTGGCTTCTGGTAAATTTCTTCTTAAATATCAATATTGCCTTGAAGCGTTTCAGAAATTTATTTCACGTTCCACGTTTCACTTTACGAATTCGTTTTTTTGTGTTCCCAGATTAATCTAGCAATTTCATAGCACTCAAAAATTCCAACATCAACCGCGGGAAACGAGGGTTCGAGTCTCGGCGCTGGTGGCGATTTTCTCTGTTGGGTATAGGAGAAACAATTGTAAGCACAATACCCCACTCTACCCAGGTGTCTGAAATGGGTACCGGTCTTTGACCGGGGGAAAGCGTCATGACTTCCTGGTGTTAATTATAAGGCATTTGAAAAACCAATGTAAAAGGTGATATGTATCATGCTTCAATTGGAAATAAAGCATCCGTAGATGCCGATGTTTGTTTTTTAGACATTGGAAGTCTTTTGCAGATGTTACTCTCAAGTTGAAACTGACACTAAAGCAACCGTAACGACTCTAGACTCCAATGTTATCCCAATGCGTGAGCTAAGTACGAGATGGAGTTACATCTTAGCAACACCTGTACAGTTTGAGGGCTTCATGCAGCGTCAGCATAACTCCTCTAATGCAAACATACAATGATGAAAAATATTCCCATTAGCCATTGCCCAACCTGTCTTGCTTTCTATGCAGCTTTTAGTATCACAACATTGAACATCATTTAAAAAATAAATGCTAGTTCATTTAATGTCTTCGCATACGTGAAATATAACAACTACATTGCACGTTTGATTTAGTTTGTGCGTGTTTCTTCCTCGTTCCTCATTTTGAAAACGCTAAATTCACTTGGTTGAAAAAATTCAATAATTTGTCATGTAAGTGAAAAAGTAATCTAGCTAACTACACATTTCACTAGCCAGAATACACGTGCTTATTGCATCAAACGAGAATTATCGCTCCCCCCAGTGAGCATCACATGTTTCTATTTCACATGACAGTAAATAGACGAATGAAAAACACCCAAGCTGAGCATAGGTTTTTGGAGACAAATTTTATTACCATCCAAACGATGAGCAAGCTCTGAAATTCCTTGTGTAGGCTTTTGTACATGTTTCCTGATGTGCGTGTTGTGCAATGTTTTGTATAACTTATTTTTTGTTAACCTTGTCTCACTATCTTTTCAAGTAGCATTTCGTGACACAATTCTTTTAGAAAGATTGTAAAATTTATAAAATACTGGTCCTAAATGAAAATGGCGGACTTTGTACCCAAACATGTTACTGTGACAGGATCTGAGGAGTCCTAGACAGTTGCAACTTTTTATTCTTAAGCATGGAATGAATAAACATTTTAAAGAAAGGCACAATGTAAGGCCCAAACTTTAGCCTCACTATTAAGGCCAGCTGATTTTTGACTGTTGGGATATTTATTGGCGCTCGAAAAACAGCCTACTCTCTACACAAGAAGAAAACTGGATTTTAAACAGTAACTAGGACAGGCTTCGGAGAACGAGCGGAAGATATCAATCAAAAAAGACAAGCGATGAACTCGTCTTGGAAGATGAAGAAATTACAACTTCGTCAATGGCCCGTGATATTTGAAGTTCGTAGGTATAATAATAGTTTAGAAATTAGAGTCAGCGCAAAATGAGAATTATCGGTCGACCTCGCTGCCTGCCCCACACGAGGGCGCGTGAATTTAAAGCTAACGTTTATCTCTATCTAGCCTTCCAATGCACTCACATATTTCCTACCTCCCAGAAAGGGGAGTGAGAGACCCCTTCCATCTTTAGGAGGGGTCTTTTCCAACTAAGAACTTGATAATAACTTTCTATTTCTGCAGTAACGCTTTGAGGAAACTAAATGAAGATGTTCAAAATTTTCTATATGAAATTTTGAACCTCATAAATCTATACTAGGTTATTAGTTCTAATTTTACCCAATCGTTATCGTTATTTGCTAATTCTTGTATATTTTTAGTTCTCTGCAATTTCACCGATAATATTGATACCATCTATTTTTCGTTCATTTGTGAAGTTTAGGTTCTTTGTCGGAATTATCAGGACTTGATCTTATTCAGGATATTCGTATGACTTTGGCAAGGGTCACCAGACGCCGAGGGAGCGTCAATTATAAACTACTAAAAATTGGCTGAGGGCAGCATAGTTGGTTCGATTAAAAGATTGGTGAATATTGGATTGGACTCAGAATTATTATGGCTACTAAGATCAGAAGGATCGAGGTTTGAGTAGCGTTATCATAGCTACTTGGTTAAAAACAAATTTTTCAACAGTCGATCGAATGAAGGGGCAATGAGGAACAACGCCAGAAATTCCTCGCCTTTATTGTTCAAAGCCGTCACCTAGTTGCTGGTCTTGGCTCTTCACGATGAGGAATCCCTGGAGACAGTTCTGGGGGTAGAACTCCCACCGAGGTATGGTGATAAGTGTGCGTTCATGTGTTGCCCCAGGTGCAGGGATTAAGGTAATCGTGGCGTTGGTTTGGTCAAAGTGATTGGTAACAGCAACCAGTCGTAGATTTACAACTACGAAGGGTGGTTTGAGTTGTTAATATGAGGAGGCAGTTCTCTGAACGGGGTGCAGAGTTCTTATAGAAGACCGTGTGGGCAAGGATTGTTTCAGAGTGTTTTCTGAGTGTTTTAGGCTGCCTTGTTTCCGCCTCTCATCAATGGCTAA
>JACJUY010010584.1:0-10565 GCA_014220935.1 Platorchestia sp. MABIK
TGACCAGTCTCAAGCAGACTGACCAGTCTCAAGCAGACTGACCAGTCTCAAGCAGACTGACCAGTCTCAAGCAGACTGACCAGTCTCAAGCAGACTGACCAGTCTCAAGTAGACTGACCAGTCCCAAGCAGACCGACAAAGTCTCATACAGACTGACCAGTCTCAGGCAAATGAGACAATCTAATGCGGACTGACTAATACAATGAGGCCTGACCAGTTTCATGCGGATGCTCTGCATCTCGCATACACAGACAGCCCGACATGAGGATAAAATGAGTGACATGATCAAACGCAACATTTGCATGACTTTGTAAAGGAGGCAACAGAGCGCAGAAGTATCGTATGTAGACGTGCTGTCACCCCGGCCATTGTTTGCAGGGCGATGTTGACATACAGTGAGTCAACGACCGCTGACGAGAAGGACAACTTCTCTTTTCTATGCTAATGGGCTCAACTTTAATCCTGGTCAGAAACAAAGGGTGCAATTCAGCATTTATTTGGCGCGTAATTTGTCTACGAAAATGCTGGATGCTACGAAGTGCTGGAGATACTGAGCTATGGGAGACAAATAAACAGAGCTTGTGGTGGGTACATCGTATACGGATAGATTCGATCAAGATCTGAGGAAGTTCGCAATTTTTGGGAGAACAGATTTCTGTGCTTCCATAGATTTTGCGTCCGCTTACCTCACCCTCCTCCCCTGTCTAAAAGTGCTTACTATCATACATGACATACGAGTAATTTGTCAGCGAGGACAATTTAATCATTATGATTTCATTGGATGAATGATAGGGTTTGAATTTAAATAGCCATGAATTTAGAACGTGAGATTCCTCACCAGAATATTGAGACCTCTCATAAATGGGCTTCAACAGCCTAGACAAAAATCGACTTCGATTTTGTCTCAGTGATTGAATTAGAAGTTTGTGCTGCCCGGTATCAAGTTCTCATGCTTCAACTCTCCAAATTTCCACCGTCGGCTCCTGCTGCTTCAGCAACTCTAAATTATTTGTATGCACCATTAATAAATCAATATACAGGGTGCGGCAGTCAATCCTGCACTTTAGGCCGACTCAGCCTTCTTGAAAATTCAAGATTGACTGCCGCACCCTGTACTCATTAGATGAAGTTTACTGAGCAGGGAAAGCAATGAAGTAATGGCTAGGAATCCTGTGGTGGCAATTTGCCCTTTTCCGCATGAAAAGAATCTCTTGGAAGTGAAAAAATGTTCACGTTTTAGCTTTAGTTACTAGAGTAACGTTTGTGGGAATGAGAAAATTTCAAAAACTTTAAATGATATCAGTTACAACAACGAAAGCATAGGAAACACTTATAAATTAAACATTATTCCCAAGTTATGTAAGTGAAATTTCAAAAAAGGACAACTGAGATAAAGTCCATTTTTAGAATACGAGTAGTATACCAAGCCAGAACAGCGTTAGAATTACTGCTGAAGGGATAACCACGAACGCATTTGTACAATACCAGCGCAAACTACAATAATGTACAAAACGCTGCTAATTCTTATCTATTTTATCTCGGGAGATAAACTTAATTNAAAAGCTGTTCTGTGATCATTTGAATATTTGATCCAGTGGAAAAAATCGACGCTGGGTTTAAGGGACAATTTTGTCTCAAAGTTTTATTGAGAAATGCAGCTGTGAGAGACAGCGTGTTGTTTATTTCGTGAATAGTTCGGGAACTAGTCATTTGTAGTGGGTGTAAGTACCCACCAAAAGTATTAACAGGTTTATTTGTACTGTTCTCAACTGAAAATCTTACCTTATCCTCGCAGTTTACGCTCTGAGGAATTTTACTGCCAGTGTCAGCCGCTGCGCATGCATTTTCAAACACAACTCCGCCGCCTGAAAGGCCTACACACAATTTATCATTAAAATTATAATTAAAATTACCCCTTTTTGATGATCTGAAAAAAGTTTTCCACTGAATCCCAGTATAAAAGCAGACACCATCATCACGTTCTCACTTGGTATTTGACCACATACATTGTTGAAAACATGATGCGTTAGATCAACTAAAACTAACACCGCTCGTTCAGCTGGCAGTGTTCAGCGTACAGACTGGCCCGTTCGTGGAGGTGTTTTATCAGTGCGTGACTCATGGCTTCTACGCCTCGCACCGGTGACTAGAGAAGCTCTACGGCGGCGTGACTATATTGACACTCTTCGTGCTGCCGTTTGTTGTCATCATCGTCACCTACACTACCATCTTTGTCACTCTACACAGTAAGTGTTTTCGTCTTTAAGAGCAAAGTTTAGTCATTTAAAATTGTTATATTTTGTGCAGTGATAACGGTGTTATACTATTGAAAAATATACCCTAAGCTAGCTGCCATGTTGGTCAGGTAGGTAGTCGCTTGAAAGCAGACATTTTAAATGGACTATTTGACTAAGGAAACTTTCCAGTTTTCGTACCCTGTGTTCTAACAAATATAAACAGGATATCTATATGACAACGCGTCTTATGATCATGGCATAAGTGCTAAGTGTAACAGATCTTTAATGGTGTGTCAGGGCTTGCAATCCGCCCTCTCTGGACAATTAGGCCGCCACCTCAGGCATTTTGCACAGTGAAAGACCATGTATTGAAGAATTACACAGTTCCATACAGAACCGTTTTTTGCACAATGCTGGCGCACAGTGGTATTGTGAAGCGATTTCTCAGTCACCAACATTGCGGCCGTAAGTTGTCCAACTCGCGGTCCAAATTTTACCTGAGTAACCTCCTCAATTAACATGTGACGCAATGGCTTTTGTCCATTGTTTTCGAGATCATATCAGAGGGCTGATGTCCTTTGCGCTTCTCTGTCACTTAGATCCTGAATATATAAAAGGAAACCTCACCTACCTTGTGCGTTTGTAGATGAGATTTCTCCGAACTGGAACCATGGCATTTTGCAGAATTTTGGTTCATCAGATCATATATTGGAGTTGATGTTTTTTTTCGAGGATTTTCTCTTTGAAGATGCAAAACGAGAATTCAAGATGAAAAACGAAAATTTCTGCAGTTCACGGCCTTTTTTCCTTGTTGCTGTTTACAAAATAGGTTTATGCTTTTGAAATAAGTAACAGAACATTTTTCAGTCTGTATTACCAAAGTTGGACTGCCTTTAATCCCATTCGTTCAACGAGGAATTTTTAAAAAATGAACAATTTTTCCGTACTCAAAAGGAGTTTGAGAGACTGGCATAACCAAGAAATTTTGTGAAAAGGTCGCTCAAACGCAGATAATAAATATTTATAAAATCCAGAAATAATCCATTTAAGAGCTTCAATGAACGCGAACAGCTTACTGAGAAACATGGCTTCCGAAGTAATAGTTGAGAAAAATATGAGAAACAAGAGATCACGTTGTGCCTTTCTTTCTTGAAAGAACGTCGGCAGTTCAGTCAATGACCAATGTTCTCAGTGCTCGAGAAATTAAAAATTCAAAGCTCATTGCCTCGGTTGGCTTAATCCAAACTGCTGAACAGTTCGTGAATATTGAAGTACACCGTGCTCACCGTTGTATCGAAAAGGAAATGTATTGCTCGGTAAAAATGTTACTTTCGCAGCTGGCAACTGTGTTCAGATGATGTCTGCATGGTACATTGTACCGACATTCCTAAACAGATGTTCACTTTGCTTATATCGCTGATTAACTTAAAATTAATAAATGAATAAAATGTTGATAAAATTAGTAATTCAATTAAAACAAAATAAAAAATCGGAGGCGTTTTGAAGACCAGCTTCATCATCAGTTCGTTAACATTCGAAATTTGATCAATACTACGCAAGCATAAACTCACGATCGACAATAAATTCCAGACTATAGATCAAAGTGAAAAAAATGAAATGGATCAGAAAGCAAAAACAACTGTGACCATGAACGCATACCCTTCATGAACTGTGAACTATCTGAAGGGTATGCGAGCTAATCGTTATTTTTAAAATTGATTTTTCGCTCTAATTGTACAACGATTTAAAAATAATTATTCCTAAGTTCAAAATCATGGAAAAAATTGTCAATCACTTTAGTATTATATTACGAATAATTTTATAGCACATCTCAGTATGGCTGCGTATTGTTGAATGAGAAGGATGAGCCAACAAGTTGCCGGTACGAAAATTCCTTCCGCGGTGCTCTGACACTCCTGCATAAATAATACGTGACGTCATACCAACGCACGCCGATACGCACTGCACTCAACTATACTCATCCTTGTGCTGAAAACAGGATTAGGAACTGATTTTTTAGCGTCTGTTCTAACACCTTCAAAATCAACAGAATCAAAACGCTATTAAACAGGGTATACAATATTTGTTCATCTTTTTATAATTCGGATGCAGAATTTAATTATTTACGAGATTTATTTCGCAACAATGGCTTTCCTATCCGAATCATGAACTTCCAAATTAAATAGTTTGTCAAGAAAACTTTACGAGTCCAACGCTCAAGTTCAATGGGAAAAGTAACTGCACTTTACCCTATTTTAGTTTTCCTGCTGAAAAGCGTGAACTAAAGTCTTTATTCTATGAGCATTTTTCTGGCGTAAGCAAAGTAACAATCGGCGCTTTTTTTCAACACAAGGACACTATTCCCGGGCTCATGAGCTCTTCTGTTGTGTATAAGTATATAGTTGTGCGCAGTGCGCATCGGCGTACGTCGGAATAACGTCACGCAATATTTACGCAAGAGTGGCAGAGCACCGCGGAAGGAGTTTTCTTACCGGTAACTTGCTGACTCATCCTCCTCAATCAGCAATACGCAGCCATGCTGAGAAGTGCATTATGATGCAATTATTTGTGATGATGATTTTAGTGACTGACAGTCCTGTTCTTGACTTTGGCCTTAAAATTTTAGAATTGTTCCACATTTTTAGGGAAAAACCAATTTTAAAAACATGCTTAGCTCGTACCCCCTTAAGTTAAGGCAGAGTTGTCTATTTTCTGTTTTTTTTCACTTTCCATGCATAGTCTTGAATTTATTATCGATCAGAATTTTATGTTTGCTCAATATTGATCTAAATTTGTACTTTACACAACTGATGATGGAACCGGTCTCCGAAACGTTTTCAAAATTGAGTTTTTTTTAATAAAATGACTAATTTTATTAGCATTTTCTTTGCTTTCAAATTCTTAGTGAACCACATTCCTGTAACAGTGACGGTGAGAGGTGATTTGTCTTCTTCTGCGGGAACTTTACACGAGTGTGTCAACGGCAGTGTATCTGCAGCTGTGGAGAACTCGATCATTTGGTATCTGAGGTTCACGATAATTTTGAGCCAACAATGGGAAATTGTTTCAAAATTAATTCTATTTCAGCATCTGATGGATTTTTATGGTGCTGCTATAGCGCGAGGTCTACCACACTATCGCATGAGATCCACCTCTAGCTGGAACTATAGCGTGAGGTTAGGTTACTAACGAAAATTACTAAATTCCATTCATTTAATTTAGGCAAAAACACTTAATTTGTACATTTCAAACTGAGCCTGGATTGGCGATATATGGAGGGAAGCCTTACGATATAGTAGCACCATGTATATTTTCTCTCCACTAAATTTTCACTGTATAAAAATGTGTGGTTTAACGCAAAGTGAACTCAATTTTTTCATTAAAACAAAAATTGATACGAGAACTTCGCTTAAATTCTTAAAATCTCTGAAAATTTCCTCATAAATTGATTGTAGTTCAATAGACAAGTGCGTGTTCTAGTGTGCTCCGATAAAAAATCCTAACACATTTTCCCACTTATGCTCTCTCAGAATTAATTATTTCCCACAGCTGAGCAATTTTTGTAAAAAGGTAAAAGGAATATTTTGATTCTTTTTTGTCCTAAGCAAGCATGTTTTATATCCTCATGTTCGTTCGTTTTTCAAAAGACTTATAGCTAACACCAGTACGCAATGACGGTAGAACCGGTGCCCAAATCCGACACCTGGGTATAATGACTAAATCTGACACCTGGGTATAATGACTAAATCTGACACCTGGGTATAATGACTAAATCTGACACCTGGGTATAATGACTAAATCCGACACCTGGGTATACTGACTAAATCTGACACCTGGGTATACTGACTAAATCCAACACCTTGGTATACTGACTAAATCCAACACCTGGGTATACTGACAAAATCCGACACTTAGGTGTAATAACTAAATCTGACACCTGGGTTTCCTGACTAAATCCGACACTTAGGTGCAATAACTAAATCTGACACCTGGGTATAATGACTAAAGTCTCCCTTTTCCCAACGGAGGGATTCACTGGGCTGGCATTGCATTAACATTAACCCTCCCCGTAGAAAGCCGCTCTCTCACCCACCAGGCCACAATGACCACCACGGTCTAACCATTTCCTCGCAGCGACGAAGCCTAGAAGTTCTACCAGCTTGTTTGAAGCTTATGTTGCTTTCTAATTATCTTACCATTAGTTCTACAGCTGTACCTTGTTCAACAGACAGCGTCCTAAATTTCCGTAGTGGCCCGAACAAGCATGAGGGCGTTGAAAAATCCAACGACAACCGCCAGCGCCTCATCAAGCGCGCCAAGAGCAAGGCTCTGCGCATGAGCGTCATCATCGCGCTTGCCTTCCTCGTGTGCTGGACTCCCTACTACTACATGATGATCATGCATGTCTTCTGGGGCCCCAGCGACCTCGCAGGCGACGATAAGGTCAGGCTTCATTAAACTCAATGATGTTCTCATCTAACTCGCTGCAGTAGCGTTTCTGACCGCGTGCTCTGTGCTGATTTTACAATAGTTATTATATACAGCAGAAAATAGCAAAATTGTGTGGTGGAAGACACGTCTATAGGGAATGTTACGTCAACGGTAGTTCAAAACTCGAAAGAAGAAGCATGCATTTTTTCGTGAATAAAGTGTAATTTTTATTTAAAAACGATGAGTTGAAGTAAAAAGTGTACTACGCACAAACATTTTATTACACAAGTCATGCTTTCCTATGTTAATTATCCTATATTTGTAAAACCCTGTATTATTTAAACCTATACTAATGTATTCTTATATTAGTTAAACGTAAACAAATGACTGAACTGATGTTGAAATCGCAGTCAAGCAAGTGGAAACGCAATCTTCCCCACGTTAAAAAAATCGCGAACTCAATCATCGTTTACAATCGTCGCGGACCCCTAAAGAAACGGAGTTAGGAACCCCTGCGACAGAATTAGGGAACCCGCACGACTAATAAAGTTAGATATGGACGAATTGAAGCAAATCTTTGTTATTGTGAATTATTTTAAAAAATTGATCCGAAAAATACACAAAACCTGGCCGCAGTTGCATGAGGCTTAGCTATTCATTTTCTAGGACAGCGCTTTTCAGCAAGCTGCCAATGACCTAACCGAAATTCAGGCTGAATACAGTTAGGAAGTGTTTGTTACCACATCTACGGACGTGACATGAGTTCACCTTACTTTAATTTGTTTCTTCTAAAGTTATAATAAGCAACGCGAGGATGTCGTTAGTTATTTCTTGAGGAGCTTTCTGCTGTCTTCAGATTAATCAGACGAAGTGAGGTGAACTTGAAATGTTTCTAGACTTTGGGTTTCGGTAGCTGAGAGATAGAGACCATGTTGAAGGATTGTAAAAAATTTTTTTAAAGAAATTAGCATGGTAGGAATTGAAAATTTTGTTCATTTTAAATGATATGGTCGTCGTCGCGGAAAAGAAATGTATGAATTTTTCATTTACTACAGGGGGATGCAGCAAAAATCAGAGGCCTGTTCCGTGGCTGTTTAGCTTTTTTTGCTGCGATACCAATCGCGTTGAACGACATTGAGGATGACACGATAAGCAGAACAAAGATTGTGAACAATTCATACACTGGAGCAATGAATTCAGAACTCCCTCAAAGAATTCACATTCATGTTGTCAACAAGCAGAGATTGTTGGCCTAAGTAAACAAACTATCGGAGGTTAGTTAATTCAATGATCGAGACGACCAGGAATTATGGTTGTGAGGAGACTTTCAGTGAAATTTTAACTTTATTTGAAGATCTGGAGCAAGTTGTAATTTTCGAATAGGGTCATACATTTTTCAACTGAAATACTAACAATGAAAAACAAACATAATTTTGAACTAGTTTTAAGTGAATGCTTATATCTAATTTTGAACGTGCGATGTCAGCTGAAGAGCATTTCCGGGTTCAGGGCTGACGATAATTTAGGGCGAGGCAGCTTATTTTACCCAGAAATATTACAAAGAGATTAGAGCAGAAACGGAAATGCACGAAATTGTGCTTTTCTGTTCGTTCAATGTGCGTCATTGGCGGCTGATAAGAATCTTTCGTTAAGGTGTTAACTTGACTTGACGAACTTGACTTGTTAAGGTGTTAACTTGACTTGACGAACTTGACTTGTCAAGGTGTTAACTTGACTCAGCGGTGGTATGAAACGTTCTAGAGATTAATGCACTGCCGAGATGACTAAAATTACAAGGCTGGCTTAGATGTGATTTTCCTCTATTGCTAATCAGCGCTTGACTTGAACGAGAGTTTCGAACAGTCAATTTTGGAAGAATTGTTGCCTGAATGAAAAATAATTGTTTTGTCTGCGATTCAAGGACAGAGACATTCACTTTGGGTGAAAAGATTCCGTTTAAGCATCGCGCACCTACGCAGTACATTTGCCTGGGTAAGCAACTCCTCTGGCCAGTGATGTAAAAAACAGAAAAATCGGATAAAAGGGAGCCTTTCCTACAGCATGAGCTTGTATTTCACTCGCACCCTCTTAACACAAGAGTTTAGAATCTATACCGTAAGCGTAACACAAAATGCTATCTTGAGATTCTGCGATCAGGTAAGTTTATAAAAGTTATTTTTAAGCGGAACCCGCTTCTGCACTTCCGCTGCAGCGTCGTCCCCAAAACGTCAGCTGGCGCTTCTCACGATCGAGTGCTGTGGTCTGGGATGATAAATTGCGAGCTGTGCAGAACAAGACATTGTACACGGCACTTCCTGCCATCCGCTGGTGCAGGCAGACTGTGGCGGGACACCAGCATGGCGCACCCGCTGGGAGCGAGGCTGATCAGCATCAGCTTATCGTTACTCTTCATGACTCAATCGTGTAGCACATCTGTTAAGCCCCTGGTATGAGGGTTATGTTCTTAGCCATATGGGCGTCTGTCGGCCAGGACTTGCATCCTTCGAATTGAAAGTAACTGCTCTAGAGTGTTGTTGGAAAGGAATGCGAAACTTTTAAGGATTCTGATCGCATACAGTGTTAAATAACTGGATGGATCAGTAAAATAACTGATGATGGAGCTGGTCTCCGATACTTTTGGATTTTTATTTTGGTGAATAAAATGACTAATTTTATTAGCATTTTTTTACTATTAAATTTTTAATGAATCTGCGATTTAAGCAAAGCGAACATCTGTATAGTGTTAAATACTGCTGTGTGCGGGTTTTAATTAATACTCTGATAGTATTTCAATGCAAATGAAAAAAGACATAGGTATATTCTAGGGAGCACTATAGATTACCGTTACTGATTGGAACCCGGAGAAATTTCCGCTGGCATTATCGTCGCCTTAGTCTTTATAAACAATGACAATACGTCGTGAAAATCGCAAAAATTTAAAATTGCCATGAATCGTAAACCTCAAAAACTGGTATGATTCAAGGAATGCAAGCCACTCTTTTGTTCGTGATAGAAATGTATGAAAAGGAAGTGGAACTTTTTTTCTCAAAAAATGTCTTATTTCGATTGCATTCAGAGCGCAATATTGAAAAACAGAGTTTAATCTAAGTTATGAGAAGAAATCAAAATTTATGAACTCTCAACCTTTTTCGTAAACATCTAGAAAATATTTAAGTATTTTAGTCATTTCTCTTTGATTATTACTGTAAATTCTGTTCTTTCTAGTCGTAGTTGATGTTTCTTCACGCACTGTTGCTTGATCTAAAATTGATCTTTTGGTGAGACAAGATCCAAGTAGAGACTTACGAAACAATATACTCACGTACCTTACTCTATGTTAATTTAACAAGGGCTTCTTCAAATTGCCTTCCAGTCTTATAAAGACGGTCACAAATTTATCAGAAATGTTTTTCTGCATGTCTATAACATGCTGAATTGTGTACGCCTGTCTACCACTTGATGAACAACAAACTCGCAATCGGATACTTTAAAACACAGATTTTCCTTTTTTGAAATTTACATTGTTTCTGTTTTCATTTTATTTTTGAACTTTTGTGACTCAAGCGAAATCTCCGGACTTTGCGCTATGGACCTCTATCGTTAACACAGGTGGGATAAATAATGTTTTTTTTTGTAGGAATCCGACCTGGATGACGTGATCTTCTTCTTTGGCATGTCGAACAGCCTCGTCAACCCTCTGATATATGGAGCCTTCCATCTGTGTGGCCTGAGGAGCAACGTCAGGTCAGTTTTGTGTGTGTGAGTGTAAGTGTGTGTGTGGGCTGAATGGTGAACGGTGAGTTGTGTTGTGTGGGTGTGCTGAGTGGTGCCAGGTGTGTTGTGTTGTGTGTGTGGGCTGAGTGGCGCCAAGTGAGTTGTGTTGTGTGTGTGGGCTGA
>JACJUY010010585.1:0-28543 GCA_014220935.1 Platorchestia sp. MABIK
ATTGCTCCCGTGCACGAGCTCAGCTGCACACTGTGGCACTGGCACTCTGGAGAGCCATGCCACTCCGTTGGCTGCTCTCTGGCGCACCCATCACCCCGCCGCAGCAACGCGCCGGACGGCCGGTCATCTGGTCCTTGCTACTCCAGCGTGTCAAATGTCCTACTCAGTGATCGATTGTAAACTACTTGTGAGCATGTAGGCAGTACCCCTGCGTTTGTGCCAACCGTGAGTGCAAATTTCTTAGCCCCTATGTAAGAAGTATTTTTGGTGTTGCTGATATTGTTGACGTACGAGGTTTGTTTAGCCTGATTTCTTACGAAAAAATATTTAAGAAAATCTACCTTGAAGTGCAGCGAAACATAGGTTAGAGTTGTTAACAACAGTAGTCAAACAATAAAGTGAAAATTTAAATTGTTTTCTTTTTCTTTGCTCTTTCATAACATTAAAAGCTGACAGCTACGACGAATGGCCACGCGGCCAATAAGTGCTGACTCAGACTCAGAAATTGCTGCAGCTGATGCAATTTCATGAAATCAAATTAGAGAACCGAGATGAGGCAGTAGGCGAGATTCTTGCGATTTGTGCAAGTAAGCGTTAACGTAACAAGCAAAGCGGAACGGCAGAGTAGGACGACGGAGCAAACGCATCAGAGGTAAATAACAACGAGAAATTCTTTATTTTATAACATTTGTGCACATCTAAACCTTCGTATTAGTTCGAATTATCAGTTTTCTATTCTCCCTAAGTCAAATAGACCTGACGTCATGAAATGCATTTTCACAAAGTTTGACCCTGATGATACTCTGGGAGGTTTCGTTAGAAAATATTGCAGGAGAAACTAAAAAATTGTAAACTTAACAGCAACAAAGTAATTTCATTATAAAACTGAACAAGTTATCAGTTTTTCACTATAGATCTTGCCTAAAACTTATGGAAAATTCATTTAGCGTTAAAAGTTGAGCTTGTATCTTCATGAAACTCAATATTATATCAATTGTATAATGGAACGACGTAATTTGTTCTGAACTTTTTTGCTTTGTGCATTCTGAAATTCTACATTAAAACGATTTGAAACGGTCGTAGCGTGATTAATATAATAAAATGAACAGTTAAACTGTAAAGGAAATATAGACGTCATAAGAGCGTCTCGCGTAACATGTTTGGGGCGTTGTGTTGAACAAATGCGACAACTGCAAAAGGCGTCTGGAGCGCTTGCTAGGCTCGCCCTTAATAAACAGCTCAACCCAATCGTCGGCCCGAGAAATGATGCCTTGAGATTGCAATCGAACTACTGCGAGATGTTGCTCAGTTAGATACAAAACGTAACACTTTTTGTACTTTGATTCCTTGACCTAGGAGCTATGAAGTGCTGTTGTCACAAAAAATTTTTAATTGAAATTCAATAGCAATTCATGGAAAAATAACTGAATTGAAATACGGCAGCAACCGTACGTAAGCTGTACGTAAAGAATAACACAAATATATCAAAATTAATTGAGCTAATATCGTCTATGTAGGTATATTATTCGTAGCGTCTATACGAGTACCTTCATTTCCATAATATAAAAATTAGTACGTTGCCTAAGCCTACGTTGGAAGTGACCAGGCTGAAATTTGCAATTCACAGTCATTTGATTCAATCTATTTCATAGAAGTTAATCCAGTTGAACGCTTATCCTTTCGACTTCATGCCTAAAATTCAATAATCGCCACGTGCCTCTATTTCCGTCTCACATTACTTTTATATAGGGCATTTCACCATCGAAGACTCTACAGACACGTTTCATCGGTGTATTCGATATTCTTCAGTTCATCATTTCTACATACAGGGCGAATATTACTTCTGCTATCGCCGTGTGGCGACATAGAAAAACTCATGTACATTAAGTACTTGTGTAATTGCTAGTAATTTTTACTCCCATCATTCAGCTATAAAAAAGTGGTTTATTCGGTACTCGAATAGTTCTAATGTTTGGGACACACGAGTACAAAAAATTCAAGAAATCAAAAGTGACGCCGATTTCAAGTCATGCATTACTGCTCGTCTCCAAGTTTGAATGTTTTCAGCTTAGAAGCCATAGAAAGATAAGAAAGTTTACCTTCACACCAATGGAACTTGAAGCTCAGTAGGTGGTAACCAAGTCTTAAGATTGAACATATCATCGGTGGAAAGTAGCTCAAAGAGCACATTGACGTCTCCTTTACCTTAAAATAAAGATTTAACCCCATGTCTATCAAAAACTTTAATCCGTTGGGAAAGGAATTTTATGAAAATGTTATTTCCACAAAAACAAAATTAGAAATTGCCCGGACGTGGGGATTTTATTCCTGCTCACGGTTTGTTAGCTCATAACAATCATAAAATTTCATGGAATCTCGAGGTTCTTCGAGAGATGAAGTACATTTCACATAAAGAAAAATAATTTTACAATTTTGCAAACCAAGTTTGAACCTTGCCGCATCAGCAAACGAGTGAAATCATATGAAGCCATTTTCGTGAAGGAAAGAATCCTAAATGTAGTTAAATGTTTTTTACATCGCAACAAACGGTTTCAGTACTGTTGCATCCTACTCGAAAGGTTGCCAATTTATTCGAATAGTTTAAACTAATAATCAAATTGTTTCAATATGCCGCTTTATACGCTGAAGTGGTCGTACTGACCAACTTAGCACTTTAACAACCGCGCCGTTCGTCTCAAACGTCAAGTAACCAGAAGCAAAAAATTATGACTTGTGATAACAGCGAATTTAAGGTAAAAGGAAATTCGTAGCTCATGTAGTGATGAACCTCTCGTACGGAGAGACGGAAATTTCAACAGGAAATTATGTTTTTAGTATGTACTATTCGTTAGTCCGACCTAGCAAACGTACACTCAAACGGGATAACGCATCAACAAGGGGTAAAAAAAGGCATTCTACGCTGTCAAATGTTTGTTTCAGGATCATGACACGCCTCTTTTCCTACATACAGCGCATGATAATGTAAAGTAAAAAACACAGTAGTTATTATTTCAGACAAAGTATTTATCTAGAAACAAATAGGTCAATATTGACAAATATATTGATATACACAAAGGAGTTTCCAGTAAGCATTCGATGTCTTAAGTAGAGCTGGTGGACTAACAACACACCGAAGAGCAGAGACGCTTGTGTTCAAAAGTTTTCTTGAACGGCGCCATCGATCTCAATAACTTCCATAACGACCAGAAATTGAAGTGATCCTAACTCAGAATCTTCAGATCCCCACAGCAAGTAAACAACGAAGTTTGGACATGAAAATACATGGTGAAACTTCGATTACACATGTGTATATAACGTTTAATTTGCTTTAGTGAGCGCAATGCAACTGTTCCAACAACCACGAGGGTAAATAAATCTACCAATGAGTAACAGAAATCAATAAACAAAGTACGGGAATAGGGAACCCTGCAATAAATACTAAAAAACTAAGATCATGAGCAAAAGTTCAAAGAATTATTTTGGGACACCGCTTGCGATTGTGGTGATTAGCTTGCCACACTGCTTAGCGAGAATAGCATGGCATACTATTTCACCATCACATTCTTGCGATAGGGACGAGCTCAAGTGTTGGAGTAGGATGCAACACAGATCATGGCAGTTACACAAACACACAAGAGCAGGTACTCATAGCCGAAGTTATGTATAAGTGGTTCATAACCTCATTTATTGAGGCGGAACTAGAATCCGGCTCCGCTAGAATAGGTCCAACTGAAAAATTATTTTGTCCAGTTGCTGGCGTTAGCCACTAACGTCACTCAAGCACAATCCATCAATGCACGTTAACATACAGATCTTACACAGCAGGATAGGGATGCTGCCACGTATACGTAACAGAGAAGCAATTAATATGAGGACACCAGCACGCCAGAGACGCACACAATAAGAGCACAGAACGCACAGCACGTTCAACCAGAATCCTCTACTCGCACGGCAAACATGCAAAAACCACCGCATGAGGACCGTTCCGCCAGCAGCGAGATTAAGAATCATCAAGCGATTAGTTAAAAATCTTCCAAATCGTTTTCCAGTCTCAGAACCAACAGCAGACAATAGTTCGAAACACATCTGTCGATTTCTTCAAATTTTACAGCAGGTTGTTCCACTGAATTAACAGAAAAAGGACTGGGACAATGTAAAACGAGAGAAGTTTTATTCAAAGAAAAAATAGTGCAGGCTGTAGTTAAGAACTTTGCACGTCATGCCGCTGCAAAGCGAAGGAAACAATGGACCAGTGAGTCCTGTATTGAATTAGATATTCGAACTTTCCAGAAGATTGATATCTACAATGAGAATTGAAATATTTTGGAAAATTCCCACGTTAACATCTATTCTTTGCGCCCTTACGGTCCGTGGTACCCTAAGACTCTCTTTTTGTGAGAGAAAAACGCAGCGACAAATACATTCAAGAAGGAGAGGCCTAGACGAAGAAGGACCATGGGACAATCGCGATCCTCTAAGTTCAATAGCGTATTGGTTTCCATATCACTAGAATTACAGTAGCATCTAGAAAAATAGTTATCACTTTTTTATAGTAAGCAATGTTAATTTATTAGTTATTTATACAATACGGGAGGCTACCAACGATGCTATCAGATTTGCTTCCAATGCTCTATCAGTAAATAAATCCTAGCTGGTGATGAAAGGCATTCGAACAAAACTTTGAGCATTTAGCCTTAGAGTACTCAGCTAATTCTAATATGTTCGAGAGATCTCTCGAAGAAAATGCAAGCCTTAAAAAAATGAGTTTACGTTTAAAAACTCCAAGGATGCATCGATAGTACACAATTCAAGAAGTTAGTTATTATTAAGCAATGATTACGAGACACCTCATCAAATAATTTTTGACAACCAGCACGTTTCTGAAGACTCGCGGGTCAGATAAAAATTGACAATTGTTGTGGACTACGTTTGAAATCGTCCCGGAGAAGACTCCTGATCATTTTATGTCGATTTAGTATGTTAGCATCTTAGGTCCGGCATGCCTAAGATTTAACAGATGGAAACTTTCGAAAATAAATAAATAAAGAAAGAAAAAAACAGTAATGCCAAAGGTACTTCGTTTCATAAGTACACGAGAATAACATGAACTATAACATGCTTTCTCACAGCCCTACATGGCAAATTTATAATCACCCGGACTATGAACCATGAAATCTATCTTGAAATTTTATTCCGGAATCTTCCGTCGCACAGATGACATAGAGAAACCATGGAAAATAGCAATCCATTGCTAATTGTTCAGCGAACAGAGAAAAACTTCAAATATAAATTTCGTTTCCGTATTAAACCTGTCTTCAATGAGGGAAATGAATGAACCACAGCTAATAACAACTATGAGTGCTGAAAACCAACAGAAACAAACTTTATTCGTTAACATTAACAATTAACTTCGGTACATTTTCGACCTAATAATCTGGTTGAATTTCGTGCCCAACAGCGAGGGAATGTAAAAAAAATTAAACTTGTTCGGTTGTATTACAATTACTTAAGCTCAAAAATTTTAAAAGGTTCGAATACATAACAATGACTGCCGATGAAGAAGATAATTCTCTACTAAAAGTGATGATTGCGTCATCGGAGAAACGGCGACGGGCACATAGGAATTCCGGTAACTATTCGACTGTATATTTATGAATATTGCCGGAGCGCACAAAAAATATGCAGGGACCCATAATATCACAAGGCACAACTGAGTTCGTTGCTGGGACACATATTATGCATACATACACATAGAGCAGCATTGCACGCATCGTGCTATCTCGCAACCTACTTATGACATTGAGCACACTCATGACTTTCTAAGCGAATAACTCTTACGACGTGGTAGAATTATAACATCCGCTGCAACTATGAAGTAGTAACGATTGTTAATAGTAAAAAAAAGTTGGAAAGTCAAAAACAGGTTTGGAAAACAAAGTGGACTAATTAATAAGCCTTTGCAGACTTCTTGTAGAAACGAAACAAGTTAATACAGAAAACATGCGTTAGCTTTTCCAAATATAATTCAACGTACATGGCTAAATGGTTAATGATGAATCTTTACTCATTATCTAAACTAAGGAACACTTTGTAGCGATGCATCAGTATGTACAAGCCTACTAAGGTTGGGTGAGATCAACGGGAACAGTTGACTGAACAACAATTAAAATCATTATCGTTTGAGCGCCAAATTAAAAAGTTCAATACACCAAGTCATCGCCATGCTCGGGAAAAAATGAACAGGCATACACGGAAAAATTGTGGAAGAATTTGAACGCGTTTGAACACAGTCACAACCAAGAAAGAATACATGGACACAAGTTATTGGTTCGGCTCCCTTACAGCTAAGTGTTGTGCTACCAAATTATGCAAAGTTAGTTGTTTTAAATTAATTTTTTGTCATTGCCAGTAATAAATAGTCTCCATAGTTTTCAGTTAAAAGAAGCTGGAATTATTCAACTCCGATTGAAATGAGGTAAATAAATTTAAAAGCCTTCTACAGAAGGATTAAAACCTATCACAGTCACTAGCGAATAAACATGAAAGTTCAAAACTTAGGGCGTGAATAACTTGAACTTCATGAATTTTAAAAATTGCGGACGAATTATATAGAGGCATAATTAATTAAAATATATTATTATTATGCTAAGCTAGTTCTGAAACGACAAAGCTTATAGTACCAACAATTATTATTTTTCAAGAACATCACCGGGAAAAGATGAAGCATTAGCAGATGCGTAATTTGCGCACGTACTACATAACTTCAACGAAACTTAGCACACAGTCTAAAAACTCGTAACGCATGCTTGCAGTCATAAAATGTAAATAAACAAAAAATACAAATTATGCAAAAGTCAACACTTTAGGGAAAACTTGAAGAAATGTCTGCTCTAAGTAAGTGCGTGCTGCTGTTTAAAGACAACACTGCGCAAATGAAATGCATCGAATGGGTGATAAATGACCAGTAGGCACAAATTGGTAGACAGTGGGTATTGCTCACTTAGCCTCACAATCGCATAGAATACTCTTTCTGCGACAGGTCTCAGGTAGCTAATCGCTTTTCTAGCATAAAAACAGGTTAAAATTTATCGAAATCCTGCACAACAGTCATTTATATTATGTACGGGTAAGAAATATATTGATGTCGAACAGGGGGTTTCGACGAGCCGATACCTGGAACTCAGGGGTCAGGCCATATATCCTCGAGCTGCGACTTGCCTACCGAATAATTCTTCCCATATTACGAGAACATATTTTCATCAAGTAATTTTTAAAATCTTACCATAGAACTACATACAAAAATACATCATTTCCCTATATCAAAACTCTACAGTATAAAAAAGCAAGGTCAGCAGACCTACACGCTGTCCGTCGTAGGTGCACCAATGAAAGAACCATCTCGGAAGTAGTAGGGACGAGACATGGCGCTAGACAGCGACGCTTCAATTCTTCAAAATTATTTTAAAGTACTCTTATCATTCAGAAAATTAAAATAAAAGCAATTATTATGACGGAAAAGGCATGGCTATCTAAAATATCACTAGGATCACAGCTTTTTAGAAAAGCTTCAATCCAAAATTGAAATTTCATGAAGCTTTGATAGAGGCAATGAACAGATACAGAATTGAAAATGGTCAAATTGTGAGCTACGAGAAAAGAAACTTTTTTTTAAAGTCATCAATCACCAATTAACAATTTCGTGAACCATTAGATTCCAAGACATTTGGTAAGAATTTGGAAAGCACAATAAAAAATGAAGAAATAACCGGATGCAAATCTTCACTGCAGACGTGAAATTTCCGAATGCATATAAAAGACTGAGAAGGGATGTCTAAGAAGAATTATGATTTAGCTGGATACTAAAACACAACTATTTAATTAACTAATATGTACCGTAATTAATTTTAGGAGGTATTTGTTAAGGCCCATGAAACATATCACTGAACATGGTGGGAGCAGCCAAGCAGCTCTCTGCGCTCATTTCATCGAGGATTAGAACCGCGAACACACAATAAACGGAAGAGCACATTCCCTTTCCGCACATTAAATTGAATCACACCTTTTAAGATGAAGGCAACCAAAGATACAATATTCATGTTTACGACCATGTATCGATATGACATCGAGAATAGAATCCTAGCTTTTCTCATTTCCGACGGACATCGAATTTTATTCAAAATTATAACTGGTGGGTGATAATCGGGTATGTCCACTGAATGGGTAGGAATTGAAGGGTTCACTTGAAAACAGATAATAGAAATAAAATACGAAAAAACATTTGCCTAAGAAATTAAGCAGCATATACCAAGAAAGAAGTAATTGAGAAGTTAGTTCAGGTAACTGAATTTATGTATAAGAAACAAACCTTTTCTCGTGAAAAAGGCTTGACACATAGAAAAATTAAAACGGAGGAATCGAGTAAACCTGTTCATGTGATCAAATAATTCATCTGACATAAAAACGCAGCACGCTATAGAGTTCGAACATTGAAAATTACTTGAAAGATTTTATCGAAATGAATGAAAAGAGGGATTTCGAGTTAAATTATTTCATAAAAGAAGATACAAAGGGTAAATTCACATTAGCGCCACATATTATCGAAATGATAGAGAAAGATATCTTTTAATTGAAGTGAAGTAAACAGAGAAAATTCAGGAGCGACTGAGCCAGTACTAAAGCTTTGTTTTGGAACATTGCCAATGCCATAACGAATCAGCGCTTCGTACGCATTGGTTCACGTCCACTAAGAGTGAGTTGGCCGGCGCTTTGAGCGTTGTGCTGTTTTACAGTGTTTTTAATTAAAAGTAGAGAGCTGCTTTGGCTGCAACCACAATTATCTTGCCAATCCTATACAAAGCGCAGGCAGTGGTCTAGTCTATGTCTGTACAACTTCTATACACAAGTAGACATGGCAGTTTAGTCCATCCCACAGACTTTAGGTGGTTCAATCAATAGCTGCGATTTCAGGTAATAACTTTCCAACAACTGTGTCACAAATGTGAAAGAAGAAAAATTCTGCTTTTTTGAACAGGACGTTATATAAGTTTTTGAACATTGATGACACAAATTTTAAAAATAATTAAAACATTAACAATCTCACGGTTTATACATATTTTAGCATATAAAGAGAAACTATTGGCATTATGTTACACAGTCGTAATATTATGTACATGATGGGACGCAGTCGCTCAAGAATATTCAGGTTCTTCGCTCTTGACATCCCACAGTTCAGACAAGAATTCGGGGAAGTATTTCTCATTCCTGATGGAATGGCACTGCTCGTTGTTCATGTAACCCAAAGTTCGCAATTCAGTTAATATTCCTAGCAGTTTAGCGAACTTTGGACCGGAAGGCCTCTGATATTTTTGGTCGGTGTAGTCGCGCAGGGCTTTCACGTACACATTTTGCATTTCCTCCACTTTCTGACGCTCCTTAACCATGGGCCGATCTGAAACAAGAGCTCATAATTACAAAAATGCAATAAACTTTGAAAATGCTCGCAAAATAATGCAGCACAAACATCACCTGCGCATTCCTCATTTTAGTAAATAACAGCGATACTTTCGGCTATGAATGAGCGTTCGTCGATATACCGATGGTTTCAACAACAATTACAGTTTCATTGGACATTGAAATTCTCATTAAAGAAATTTCCTGAGCCTAAATCAAAGTCCTATCTAGATTATCTCTAAATACTTCACTTTTGAGATACCAAATTCTACTCCACCCCATACATAACCAATCACGTGTGTAATTTCAAAATTCTTTTCCTAACGAGCAGCTCTTAAGGATCTAACTGAAAGTGAGGTATACATTTGTGAGGTATACTTATTCTGAAAAATCAAACACAGGAACATAGGCGACAACACATAAGCAAGTATTCGCAGAACTAAAAAGTTAGCCTCTGAGCAGATGATTCACCATATACACTTACCCAGATACGAGACCAAATTCTTAATATTAGGTGTTACATGCCAGTTTTTCTTGGTGTTTAGATGACATTATCCACATTTCCCGCCAATCAATACTGATTGGAAAACCTTGCTACTGAAGATAGAACGCAGGCAAAAGGTAAAATGGCCACACAGCTCCAGTGAAACATGCACTACTACACTACTATTCCATACAGGTATGAAGCTATAATACTCGATAATTGCAGAATAAGAATTTCAATCCGCTAACGTAACACAATTGTAAAATAATATCCTATTGGTTTCTACGTGTACAACAACAACACGAACTACTCTTCCCACAACAGGAAGTCAGTAGCCAGTAGAACATTTGATGACGGAGTAAAACCCGTTTGCACGTCTGAAATAGAACTAGCGAGGTCAGGCAGGTTCATTACTAAAATTAGCTTCATATATTACACTTAGCCGAACACAAATGTGTCGACTATCATACTTTCCTCATCTCTCACTGCCTGACCGTGTCTCCAAACCTCTTTGAGGAAGAACGGAATTGAAACGTCAGCATAGCCAATACATAAGCTGGGATAAAGCACTATGAAGTAAAAGCACACTACATCACTCCTTCACAATATCTTTGTTTGAAGGGAGAAAGAGCTACTTTGTTTTCCAACGAACTGCTCGCTTTTCTATCCAGCCATGAATTGAAAAACTAGAGAAATACTAGTTTTTGATACCGCAACTGTTCCACTCACCAGAAAATAGAGCAATCACGGTTAGGAGGGCGTACTCGGCATTGTCCACCTTCATAACGGACATGTTTTTACAGAATGTGAAAAGTGCTTCAGTGATCTTCGGAAACATGCCAGCTTTGTTGTATGCCTCTCTCTTGTATGGGTAATTGTTGCCGAACACGATGGAGTCCGTCGCGACATCGTACCGGCGAGCAGCGCGAAGCATGATGATCTCTTGAGTACATGCCTAAGGATTAAGGCGATACTGAGTAAATTGGCATATTTCATGTAATTATGATTATTGAACTCACGTGGAACTTTAAATGAAAAGCAAAAGCGTAACCCACAATCAATGCCACAGAAGCTCCAGAAAACTGCTCGGTAATGACACTGGGAGCGCAAGGTCAGAGACGAATAAATGTGCCACTTATTTCCCGATGGAAATAGCAACGAATCTACGTACAAAATTGAAATAAAATAAACTCTGACATGTGTACCACGATTTTTAATCGCTGATCAAGGACCAAACTGAAAACGGAATTAATTTACAGATACGAACAGTTTAATCAGTCTTCGCATTTTACAGTTGCTCCTAACTCACACAATACGAAAAATAACCGACACTTTCATCATCAGTGCGAGGAATGCGTCCGGCGTTGACCAACACAGACTATCAGGTTTCGGATTTTCAAACTATTTACAACACTGCCGCAGCACAGCCTACAGTATATCTTCTTCTGTTGACTTGACAACACAACTTGCTGACTTTTTCATCAAAATACTCGTATTTGAAAATTTTGATGTGAATAATTAGCACGTAGCACAGTCAAGTTGACAGAACAGCTCTCGAGGCAGGCAGTATAGTTCCGATTAAATGGTTAGAAAATCCATCCGTTGGTGCAAAACTACAAAAAATGTCAACAGTGGTTCTTTAGTTAAGTAACTGATCCGATCTAGAAATAATTTGAGTCAATTTGGTCGAGCATATGAGTTGGAAACCTGGAATATTACACAGAAGACAACACTATTTCGCATAACAAAAAAATCTTTTCGGTTCAATATTTTTGAAACGCTAAAGGTACCAAATTTTCACTGAAATGAAATTTCCACTGAACGAAGGGGTTTCTATAACTTAAATTTTTATCGAAACCAACAAATACGCCGCATGACAAACCTTGAGCAGGGTGATTTGATCGTTTTGCAAGAGAGTTTCAAAACCCGGAACTCTCTTGGAGAATTCGACGATGAGCGTGACCGTAATTATGGTCATGTCGGTGATGTGGCTGAAGCGCATGGACTTGTTCTCCATGTCAGCGTAGGGCATGAGGGGCGTCATCATATCTCCAACATTGGCCTGCAATGCGGGGAGCTAGTTAAATAAGACGGGTCTTAGCGGTTGATAATAATAGTTTATGCAAAGCAGGATTGATTCATACTATGTCCAATTGAAAAATAACTAGTGGTTAGTAAGAAGTAATTATAAAATTTAAAAGTTTGAGTTGGTTAAGGTACACCCATTCCACATAATGCACACACATAAATACTTGATAACAGTGAAACAAAATACATGTCTTTTCAGAAACATGGCCCTCTCTCAAGTAAATTAATTTAAATACTAACAGATTTAGTATTGTCTGCAGTCGGGACTTCAAAGGCTTCTTGGTGGTAGAGTAACCTGTTGATGATCTCAGCTTGCTCGTTGCTCAAGTTATAGAGACTTGAGTTGGGCCGTATGGCTCCTCCTCCCCCACACGCTGCCGCACCGCCACCGCCGTCTCCATCCCCGTACGATTGCGGGTATACCTGCAACCGGTGATTAAATTAAAACAAATCCACACCTAACGAGACGTTCAGAATTTGCTAAATGCTGCAGTTGAAGAATGACATCACTTTTTCATCAGCTGCTTATTTCTAGTCTGACACTGAACGAGACACCGTGAAGGAAAAAAAGTGATGGCAAAAAAGAAAAGACAGTTAAACAAGGGGGAAGAAATGGTAAGGAATGCAAATAATTAGTGTTTTCCCTAGTTCAATACATACAAAACATTTGATTTTGTTCCTGACACATATGAATTACCCTTACATGTAGGAGTACGTATGTCGAGAAGCAATGTAAAAAAACAATAAAAATTTAGACGCTCTGAGTGTTGACTCATTCGCATCAATGCTCAGGAATGATCGCGAAATTTAGTGGTTCATTTTTCTAATTTAATGGCACTAAGTATTCCTACTCTGCTAGAACACTTGGTGAGGAAAAGCCCAAGCACGAAACGTCCTCAGGATATTTTCTGAATCTTTATGGCTTTTCTGATGAATTAGCTCCATAGAAAATGTTCGACTCCCATTTATCGCATTAAAAGCGTTGAACATCAGCCATGCGATCCAATATTACTTAGTAAGCCGACTCAACAATGAACAAACCGGCTTATATCAGGGCTGTATTAACGAGGTTCTCGATGCATCCAGCTGAACAACCTCATTAATAAGCGTCATTGTTCATAATGACCCTATTAAATTAAGAAGTGATAAATCGTCATAATATTTATCTCCATTTTATTGTAGTTCGTCAGCAATTTCTAACCCGAGATAAGCCCTAAAGACTGCAGTTCACCTGAGCTGCTCTCCTCGACTAAAACCAAAGTTTCCAATTGAACAACAAGGGGATATTTCTGTATCGGTAAAGTCTGGAATGTAAGAACATGGTCGCTACAGAATGTTCGAATAAAGAGGTCAGTGAGGTAATCCTGCTTAAGGATTCATTTTTGAATGCCATGTTATGCTGCTATTTTCCCGGGTAGATTACCGTTGTCTTTGGTACAGTTTTAGAGATTGATGTCGGAATAGTTTCTAACGAAAATTTTGCGACATTCAACCGCGTTAGATGTCAAGCAATTTGACGAACGGAGAGTTTATTATTTCGGACTACGCCTAAGATACACTTACTATTGAGCTTGCATGTCTACATGTCTACGATCCGGTGTGTGTAGATAAAGGAGGCGCTTTCTCATCTTATAATTTAGATCATATTTGACCTGGCTCTCATTGCATGAATGACGGAGCTTTGGGAACGCGTTACTCTTGAAATGCATAGAACTAATAAGGATTCATGAGTAAAATTCATTTTGAGAAAGGCTAGTACAGCTGAAAACAAACACCATAAAGATGAGTATACGGCAGGATATTTCCGAGCCAGTGTCCATCCCAGGGACAGGTGCCGAAGTTTGGATTCGTGTAGCATTTGCAGCATCATTACTCACTGCCCAGTGTACATTAGACTGCGCTGCTCTCAGGTGCGAGTCAAATTCTGCAGTAACTACTGCGCTGAGTCTACGATGGATGCTAAAGGTCTTGGAGAGAGAAATAAGAGAATTTTCTTTACCCGGTCAATAGTTTTGAACCTCTCCCGTTTTTCCAGTATAATCGCTCATGGAAATGTTCACTTAATATACATAAACAAGTGGTAGCTCTTAGCAGCTTTTCCCGGTTACTATTCCAACGGGTCTTACATTTTCAAACTAACACATCTATTTTTTTTTGCCATCTACCCGCATTTCTCTCGTTTCAACTGTTATGGTGAAAATATAGTCGATCGTAGCATTGCAATTTCTCAATTTTTCTGTATAGACGTTTAACTGCATCAATTGCATCATGAGAAGAAGTGTAGTTTTAATCTAGACAACTACTGACATAAATAGTAAATTTTTGAAACTTCAACTGAATGGGGATGCTTCAAAATGAGTCGAACTGTCCTCTCACAGAACTTGGCCTGGCTCGCTACATGATTCACTACTGATATGAATAAATTAGATCACATGAGTTAGAAAAAATTCAGTGTACAAAACTAATAGACGAATGAGCTAATGGCAATTTTGAGCGAATCAACGATAACAAATGGCAAGAATTTGAAATGTGGATGTTGCTGAAAGACGAACGACCAGAAATAAAAATTTTCAGTAGTAATTATATGAATGTTACGCACAAATATAAACAACACTCAGAATAATAAATTTTTGAGAAACAAACAATTCAAAAATTAGAAAAGATATATGAAGTACAGTAACTGATTTTTCCTGAGTTTCACTAAAAAACATCGATAGGAGAAAATAATAGATAATTACGATGATGTTGCACTTAAGAGCATGCACTTGTATAATACAAAATTGTTATATTTCGTTCCCTGCAAGTGAGTGTGTGTCTTCTTCTAGTTTTATCAATTAACTTAGAAATAGAGAATGTAGCCAAAGCGCATAGGATAGGAGCTAGACCCAGCGTTTGCAGCACACTTCAGGGCGAACTCACTGCCAACGCGAAGTGAAATTAATTCAGTGATTATTTTTTTAAATTAAAAGAATTTTTCAGCCTATCATTAAAGATGTCATGTGATCATAAGGAGCATCATCAAATCGAAAATGTTATTTTGCTGGAATAAGAGAACACAAATATTAGAAAAGTACACCGATAAGGGTAATAACAGATGTTAAGTTTTTCGAAACAATTGAAAATATGAATTATTACACAGACAATGATTGAAAGCTTAGAAAGCAGTGTTTGATGTATGGGTCTCCTGCATGAACGAAAAAAGCCGCTACACCAGCGAATGGAACGTACGTAACATGTGTCGATGAACCAGTTTTCGCTCCAACACACACACGCGAAGTTAAGTCAACGTTCATTTATTCTTGGTCAGTGTTAGATATCACGATACACACAATGAGGATGCTCGAGTTGTTTTCATGCAGTGTCCATGACTAGTGTGAAGTATGAATAAGACAACAGAAAAGCTTCAGTGTAACCCTGCGAGGCATGCACGAGCTGGGCACGCTCCTCGCATCAACACCGATTTGTGTAGCCATACAGAACCGAGGCAGCGCTGAGAATTTATTAGATATGTAAGAGCCATACAAGTCCGTCTGTCGAACATACACTAATTTGTACAACTGAAGTAGGTGTTTGGTAGTCGGTAAGTAGTGAACTGAGAGAATCTTGTTAAGAGATACACCACTATAGGGAGAAACAGCCGCATAACAGTGCATGGGACTAGAACAAACAATAACGTAGCTCACCATGCTAGTTGCGCTGAAAAGGTGGATGGAGCTTTGGCTGTCGTCATCAATGGGTTTCTTTAGAGCGTTAACGATCTGGTGAAGAAACAGTACGGGTCAACAATATCGGGGCTATCAACTAACACCAGCGGGCGGTACAGCGCGTAGCTCGTGTTCTGTCTGCGGAGCCTAGAAATGTTACTCGGTCTGTGCTCGCTTTGCATTAGGATCTTCAGGGAAAAATAACACTATGCTATTCTTTTGTTCTTATTCCTGAATGATTATCCTCGAATGCAGTTAATAAACTAAGAAAATTTGACGCATAGAAAGACACTCATTGAACAATTCCATCTTCCATTTGATCTGCACCTGGATGATTACCACTTTCTTCTCTTAATTAGTAGAGAGAAACTCAACTAATTCTTTTTCCGAAGAAACAGTTTTAACATCATAGAAACTAAAAAGATTAGATTACTAAATTTTTTTTAATACGTAAGGTGAACAAGGAGAAATTTCCTTACAAATATTTTCGCATGACTCATCAGTTTACGAATTTCAAACAATAAACCAGGGTATAACGACGCAAAAATTTATAATTTATTATTAAGAATGACGCTTAACGTTATAAGACATGAATGATAAAAAGGAATTATTCTATTTAACATCCCGATACCAAACAGAGACTATAAATAGACAGTACTCCAAAGTTGCCGTCTGAATTTTTGTACTGTGTTCCATATTCTGTGTTGCGCCAAGAGAAGCAAATGCTTCAGTGCTTTGCGTGTCGTAAGAAGTTTCATAAGTAGTAAGAGAATAAGGAAATACAGCTAAGTTACTAACGAAGTTTTGCAGCATTATGCACAAACAAAGCCGAGAAATGACGGAAACGCGGCACTTAGAAGCTCTTGAGATTTATTTTTTTCAAGATTTTACGCACAGAACACGACGATACCCAACTACTGAATTCGCAGCTTTACATATAAAGAAATTGACGCAGAACCATGACGAGAGAACAGTATATCACCATATGTTTGATAAATAGATGACGTTTATAAGAAAGAAAAGAAGTACAATCAAATTGATTGACTTCAGTTCAACTTGAGATAAATTATAAATAGTAAGCACGGCAGAAAGCTGCATCAAGAAATTGGCAGGCGTGAACTTCAGAAGTGAGCCAAAAATGACAATCCGAGGAAAATAACGCTCATCAAGAGATTGAGCTTCTATTATATCCTGAAAATGTTGTTTAAATAAATTTATCACTGTTTTGAAACGCATGAAGATAAAAATCGGCTGCCGATATAAATGTACGAGAAAGTGTTCTAACTTTCAATGAAAATAATAAAATTATTTCGGCCACGTTTCAGAACCTCAACTCGCGCAAAATTAAGGGGATAGTTGAAAGCGTGAGGGACATAGAGTATAGTATTAGAAGTGACGCTCTTCTCATTGTTAGCAGAATGAAACGCTCTCTAGTGAATGAGTTCTATATGCTTCTGAACGTCTGAATCAGTTACGATTTGAACACACCAAGTATTAAAATGCGGTGAAGAGTAAGTAAGTCAATCTCACCAACCTAACCAATGACCCAACCGTCTCAATGTCAGTAGCAGCCCCAGTGTTAACCTGTGTTCACGTCTTTGGCCTTGTCTGACCGTCTTCCAGAAGGGTTCGAGAGAAGACAAAACCGTTCCCAAGAAAGTATAAATGAGCACCTTTGACAGCAGTCCATTGATTCCAATCACCTGCCGCGGCGCCTACTTCAAGCACCACGCATCCCGAGAATGAAGCACATGCAATACTTGACCTGTGCTCAAATAAACCGAAACGCTTAAAGCTTTTATCAATTTAAATATATGAGCAGGTTTTCATTAGTGGTAAATCACCCATCGAATTCGAATTACTGTAATTATTTTAATGGGCAGAATATTACAATGGATTCAGATCTACCTAAAGGGAGAGGACGCTAACGTCCTCAGGTGAGAGAAGAGAGGTAAGCGACGGGTAGACGCTCAAATTATAACAAGACTTGATTTGGGTAACATCTGGTCACCCTTTGTAGAGCTCTCTAGGCAGTGCTAATAAAGATGGTGGACTGCTCCCAGTAACTCCGGAAAGATATCGCACATTTGTTGAAACTTCTCATATATTTCTAAAGTCATGACAGTGGTGCGTCAGTTACCTAGCTGTCTGTCTCCATACGGCTAAGTAACAAAAGTTTGCTTTACGTGTGTTACATTTTGTAAAAGCTAACAGGTCCTCTCTCCTCCTCTAAAATTTTTATTTGGCATGTACGCAGGTAAACAGTCTTTTTTCCGTATGCACGGGAACACAAACTCTAATAAATCACATGGCTTGAAAGCTTTTCTTCATGGCTCGTCTACATCTTGTGCAGAGAATGGAATTTCCCCAAAGAAGAAAGCGTATACATTCTTCATTTATTCAGAGCAAACACGTAGGAAAAAGGTGTACTTCAGATCCCAGTTAATACTAGTTTACCGTATTGTTTCACATGGTAATTGATTGATGAGTTGCCCGAAAATTGAGATTTACTAGCTATTAATTTAATAGCACTTGGGACAACAGCACCCAAAATGATTACTATATTTCGGTATGTTGCAGCGAGCTGAGCTGCCGAACATGCCGGTGGAGTTAGAACAGAATCTGCGCAGTGACGGCGCTGTGGGTGTTATCACTTTTTCATTAAGTGACTTTTCAGTCTGTCAGATAGGAGTACAGGGATATTTTGTTATGCATGACAGTAGCCAAAAAAGAATATATTCAAAGCGGCAAAGAGAAGTGTAAATAGAAAGCAGAAGTAGCAATGTCTGAAAAGTTGCAAAGAAAGGAGTTCAACCAAAAACCCGAGAAAAATAGAGGTAACTTTGATAAATATAAAGGGTAATGGAAAAATGATAACTCAATAGTGTCTACAGAGGATAGTCACCCAAGGTCACATTACTACTGGCGTCAGGGACAGAAAAGGAAGAAATATTTTATCAGTAAAGGTAGCTGAATGAATAATGGTCATTCATCAGGGGTAACCAGGGGGAATAAGCTGAAATAGCATATCACATGTGGTATTTGATACTTAAGGTAACCACAAAACTTGGTCAAGTCGGACGAATTAATCTAATGAAAATTTTTAGTGCTTCCATCATTTGAGGTCATGAGTAAGATAAGCGTAAAACTGCATTTTAACGAATCATCTCGTACACAATAGACGGACATGCAAGTAATTACAAAATTTTCAGATGACTTCACATGTGTCTCAACCTCATAAACTCTACCTAGAATGATGATGTGAACGAAACCAGTTACGGCTGTGATCACAATCCTCTTTGTCTATACGTTTATTATTTTAGGTATCACAGAACTTTAACATACTTAACCAAACAGTAATTAACTGAAAAAATGATGACAACGGTGAATTAATCATTCATTGGAAAAGTGTATTAAACCACGAACTTGCCATTTCGTCAACAAATTTCTTTGAGAAGTCATTTAGAGCTTCAGAACAATTTTACCACTAATTCACACATGCAATTCAAAAATAGACTTTACCACTGCATGAGAATTAACATGTAACATTTACAATTTTACATGATAAAGGAGAACTATGCATGAATGAAGTAACGTAAACTAATGGCTAACAAATTTCACAAATCGTAATTAACAACTTGGAGAAAAACTCATTTCACTAGCCTTACTGCTAATAAGCCCACAGAATTTTTTCCCATAAAAATCAATCAATCTCATGCACGTGGAAAGCGTGTTTTTCAACTCTTGTTTTCATAATTTAAAAAAAAATAAAGTTCAACTTTTTCATTTCTAAGCTGAACAAAGTTCTCTATCGCGTTCAAAACATTTCCAACATTCTAAGAACAACTTACCCTACACCAGTCAGGATAAGAGTCATGCTCGTATAAACCACACAGCCCAGGTGATTTCTAAATCGAATTCGAGGATTTTGCCTTTCGAGTTCGAACAACTTCTTTACATAACGATATTGGTTCAAGAGTTAACTAAGAAGCTATGAAATATACAACAATTACGAGACTCATACACAAATATTATTTCAGAAGTTCTCATTGAAGCTACTTAACACATGGCTGAGACCACGACAAATAATTCAACAAAAACACAAAATATCGCAGTTGGGCTGAACACAATATTTGAGAACTAAACGAACGACCGCTCCACTCGTCTTTCATAACATAGGTGTGCAATTGTATACTTCAGAGTCATAGATTCGTCCTTTACTCAGGAAGGCGATAACAACTGCAGAGTGAATTTTGAACAGTTAGACGACTTTTGGACTCCAAACTAAACAACTTGGATGCATAACTTCCATGATTTCAACAGGCTGAGGCCACAAATCACACCAACATTTGTTAGGAATACTGACAACATCTTATGTTACAAGGGATAAGTGGAAGACCAACAAAGGTACCAGATTCAAGTACCCCAAATTTTATTTTTCAAAGATACCTAAAGGAAAACGATTTCTAACATCGTTCTAGAACTCCAGTGGATTTAAATGAAATAATCAAGAGGAAATTTACGGAGTAATACTCCAGGTTACGCCCACGTGGAGTACTTCCCGCAAAGACCCATGTGTTGCGAACAAAAGACCCATGTGTCGTCTTTTCTAATGTTCATGTTTTTCGAAAATCCCATTAATTTTTTGTACAGGCGTGTTATCCATTTACATTAACTAAGAATGTAGGTGATGCTTGTGCCAAAAAAGGCCAATGCAAAATCGGTTTGGATGAAATCACAAAGTTTTCACTTATTCTGCATGCAAAGTTATCACGATTAAAAACTCGGTAGCGGTATAACTGTTCCTTTTACTTTGGTCGGGCTCTAACTTCGATTAGCTAACAGAAGGAGCTGTTGAATGTAACGCTGAAAGTAAAATACAAGAATGAACCCTCTATTATTGCCAAACCAGTACAAAAAAAAACACTGATATTGAAATATGCATTACTTCAACTCTCCAGAATAATTCTAACGATACTCACAGACATATGCGTCCTGTCTTGTAAGGACATGGGTCCAGGACTGAGGGCGGAGTTGGGACTCAATACATTGCCGGGGCTCATGAGACTGGAACTCGAGTCCGCACTTGGGCTGGGAACACCTTTCGACTTATCGGCACCTCGGTTTTTCTTCTGATCCCGCTTAATTTTGCACTGTACTTCAGGAATGACACCTGGAAACCAAATGAACAGTTGGATGTAAACATATGCAGTCAGGGAGTTAAAATATTTAAATGCTTTTCTGTTTTCGGTCTTCTAATCTCTCATACAAGAAACATGATGAACCTTTAATTGTGATGTATGAAATAAAGAAAAAGCACTTTTTTGGCTAATAACTAATGTCACTAATATGCTCTCTTCCTGGGCTGAGAAAATCCCACGTCAAGTGTACAATTTGAACTAGTTTCGCTTGCACGTAACACAAATCAAATAAGAAACTCTTGAGTTGTTAACCAATCATGAACAATACCCCTAAATTGTTGTCAATTTTCTGTTCACCTCCACCCACATTTTTTCGGAGGCGTAAATTATCCCTGTCACATTTAGTGAGAAAAACATCACACATTCAGATCCCATTACAGAAATTTCCAGAAGAATATGTTTCATCTTATGAGACTAATGTGAAAACCTATATAAGCATAGGAAAAATTTGTCCACGAAAATAAGGCCCAAGGACGGGTGAAATGGAAATAATGGCAGAGTACTTGCATTAATTCCAAGCGAGAAGGTCATTTACAAATACAAAGAAAATTGCCAATATCTTGGGGTATCTTTAAGTGACTTCCAACTTTTAATTTCGTCGATCTATTTGTGAGTGAATAATACCTTTGTGAGTGAATGATGAAACACGAACACATTCTGATTGAATCAGAATTAATAACGTTTTATAACCAATGAATGCGTGGAGTCCACCTACACTGAAAATCTCTCTATTAATGACGATTTACTGCTCAAATTAACTGAATTACTTTCGGCCCGTATGCGTATACTCACACTCTTCTCGCATGCCCACGCTGATACATTTTAAAAATCTACACTCTTGACATTTCCTCCGCATGTACATGTCCATCTCGCATTGCTTGCCGTACTTGCAAGTATACACTGCTTTCTTCGTGATCGACCGCCGGAAGAAACCTGCAAATTAAACATAAAATTAGCACTTAAAAGTTACCATTACAATCGTTCATTGTCTTTTGTGCACGACACCTACAACACGACGCCCATAACGCAAGGAATATTTTATGTGCAAAGTATCAAAATACAAATTAATTGAATAGAGAGACATTGAGGTTAATCCATCACAGTCAACGTGTTAAATTGCCGTACCTAAATCTGAATGTTTAACAAAAGTTTTGAGAGTTTTCTTTAAGACTCGTTCCTGATTCATGTTATTCTTATACATTTGATTTTCATAAAATATATTTAGAAGGAGCGTAGGATTTATAAATATTTTTTAAAACTTATTTATAAGGCGACCGTAAGTCCAGGATTACGGTCACCATTCAAAATTGAGTGCAGTAAGTTCCCAAGAGTTTTATCAATCAGAGTATTGGGAAAGTTGTTCACACCTAGCAACTGTTGAGCTCTTAGCATTTCTGAATGGAAACTAGCCCAGTTAGAGCACATTTTATCATCTTCATTCTATAAGGAATGAATAAGACCCTCTTGGCACACGTGCGGAGAGTCATATTCAGTCAGGTATGAATAAGACCCTCTCTATACACTTGAAGAGTGCCACAATCATAATTTATAGTTTCACCAGCATAAATATTTGCAGCTTGAGGATGATGACAGAAACACTGAAACGTTGCTTTTTATTAATTAACAGATTTAGAACATTAACAATTGAGTGTTTCAGTGAAATGAATTTTTTTTCTTATTTTAACACATGAAAAACTCTAAGATCATATATTATCATAAGTCATAAACCAAGGCCGGCAGTGAACCGAAAAACGCGCATGAGTAATAAATTATTTCTGACAATGTTGGGTTAATAAACGTATAAACCACTTTTAAAAATATTGGCATCGCTTATCAAAAAGTATCATACTTCAAGACATATCATAATTCCTTTCGAAATAGAAGCCCAACGGTTTCATCACATTTTCTTAAAACAAATTATTTGAGAGGAGTGAAATGAGATGGCTTCGATTTCGAACCAAATCAAATGTTAGACTGGTCAGTCAATGAAATTAACAGTGAAAATAAACAAAGCAGAAAATTCAGTTATCTTCTCCATTCACAGGAGCAGCTGCACATCATCACCCTCGTTGCGCACCACTACTGGCAATGTGCTACCGACTCATTTTAGATTCAAACGAAACGGTCACAAGCTTTTCTCTTTCAAACCAGTATAATTGCTCGAAAAACTAAAGCTGAGTCCAGTCGAGCTAAAGAAATACAAGTGAATTTCATTAAACCACACTCAACTATTTCTGCGCTATATCATTCATAACTTGGTGTAACAAAAACAGTTCTTTTTCTTGCGCTTGGTACATGGAAAATAATATAGAAAGCTCAACACTCACAAATCGTGTCTTATGGTTTCGCTAATTTCACGAGTTAGTGAGGACTTCCATAAGCCAGAAAGAAAATTTCCACTAATAATCAACGTCACTGGAAGGCAAACAAAATCGGTGGCAAGACTGACCTTTACACCCCTCACAGGTGAGAGCATTATAATGGTAGCCCGAGGCCCGGTCCCCACACACGAGACACAGGTCCTCCTGCTGGCGAGGCGCGGGCCCCTTCTTCTTCTTGGTGTCGCCGCCCAGCGACAGCCCGGAGCAGCTCGCTAGGCTGGACGAGTCGTAGCCGCTGAGCATCGAGTTGGGGGGCGACACATCGTCGCGACCTGCACGTAACAACTTCATGGTAATTTCCTCACATATTTTACTGTGTACACACATAGCTTTCCTCATTATTACAGTTATATGCGTTCGCAACTTTATGTTAATTTTTCAAATAATTTTGTAAGCACATAAGATGCATAATCTAAGTTTCGTATAATTATCTCATAAGTTACTGTATTCCTTCCCAACCACAATACAGCTGTTCTCAGAGATGAACGAAAAAACACAATTTAGTAAAGTGAAATGGGAATCTACGGACAAGCTGTGGCCATACAGCATGCGCATGGAAACAACAAGACTGGAAGAGTTTTTTGAAACAAGATAAAAGTTGAAGAAGAAAGTAATAAAGGCAGTGAAAAAGCCAGTAATAAAAACTCATTTCAACACAAGGACTTGACCTTCAGCTTCGGACCTCACAATTTTCACTGTGAACGCCAACTTCCATGGACACATTGGTTGCGTCCCCCTGAGAGGAGTGCTATGCACGTTCACCGCTAATGATATAATAGCGTACAATTGTAAACTGTACTCGGATATGAATACAATAGTTATACTATAGCATCATAGCTACACATTAACTTTGGATAGCTTAACCACCTAATTACTGCTCAGGTTAGCTTTGGACGTAAGATATTTAGATACAAGGCTAGCGGAAGCTGGGTAGCGCCATGTAAGTTAAGAAAATCAAGTTCGCACGAGAAGTGTTACCAATGGCATGAAAAAACCTAACGAGGAAAAAGAATTTAAAGCCCTAATAGATTAGATGTTAGTTTAAGCCTCCCCAAACGCAACAAAGGCGTTCAAAAGAGATAAAGGAGAAAGGAACCATTCAGTATGGAGTTAGGGGAATGCGGAATCTATACACAAGTTGCATAGAAACAGAAAGTTGGGAAAGAAATTTATGAAACAAGACAAAAATTGAAGAAGAAAGTCGTAGGAGCTGAAAAACAGGACAGCCGTGAACCGAAAAAGGATGGACCAGAACAAAACAAAAAACCTATTCTATTTCAACAAAAGGAAGGCAAATCTAACATTTAACTCGGGACCTCAAATACTTCCCTGCTTGCGCTAATTTCAATAGATACAATAGTTGTATCTCCTCAGGGGTTGAAAGCCTAAATAGATCAAAAAGCCGCAAATATTATCTATCCGATAACATTGCTCAACAAACACGTTAAAAAGAACGTTTAATCTCGAACCAACTCAATACCAAAAATCTTTAGCATTGAAGACCGGCTATAAAATGACCAATTCACCTATACACTCACGCAAAAATAAAAAACGCGCTCCGAAATTCTTCCAACTGCCAAAGTAAGTCTAAACCCCGCGATAAATATAGAAGAATGATCGTGTAGATTGCACAGATGACATTTTCTAATGACCACGGTTCTGAACATTCGAGCAGGAAAACGTCCTTTTATTTTAACCTTGTCAAGTATGACGTTTAACATTTTCCAAATCGATTGCTTAAGTTCACTGCAAATACGTATTTCAATTGCACTGAAGATGATCATGAAAAACTACCCGTCCGACGAAAGCAACAACGCACATTATGCAAACATCACACAGCAATGGGAAGTAGTTATTGAAGAAACTTGTGTCGAAAAAAGAGCAAGTTTTATTTCAAGTTAAATTAAAATGCATCCTCCTCTCAGTAATGGTGACAAGAAGGAATATACACGCAACAAAAATGTCAAGTCTATCATCCAGGTGATACACTAGACTAATTCGATTTTATCACAGGTAGTCAATTTGCACTGACGCGTCGTGCATCAGGTCTTGGCTGCATCACCGCAAAACGAAATACGAACAAGCCCATGGAGACGGCGCCAAAATAACAGTGGCGCCACTTTAATGTCATTACGTTTCTGTGTTCTGAACTGACTACTCCCATACAATACCAGATTTAAAAACTTTATACCCTGCTAGAACTACCGACTATAAATCATGTTATTTATCTCAGCGAGAAACACATGTGGGCAATATACTAGCAGACCTCATGTGTAGATATTGACAACGGTATTCCTCAACAAATGTTATCCAACAGCTGAAATATAAAGAGCACGGAGTTCCATGTCCGAGGCATTCATGTTGATGCACGAGACATTCGTGTCATTGCTGGATTCACGGAGCAATGAATATTATGTTACTTTCTCATGAAATGATGCGAGGGGTAAGACATATTGATGGGCGATAATGATAGAAATTACATGACTTTCGTTTCCATATTTTGAAAAAACTCATGGGAAAATTTGAATAACAACAAACATTTGTTCAATGACATCCCTACCTACAGATCACTTGCACTGACTTCGAATATGAGACAAAGTACATTTCTGGTTCCAGCTTCAGCACGTTTGGCGAATCGGAGATGAAATAGTGCGTGCATTGTATGCACCCTTCTCGCGACATGGAGAACAAGGGAGGCGCCCAAGTGCTGGAATCAAACACCGAGCATGGTGGAGCCGATAATGCTTCCATCGGATACCCTAATATCTGTCATCATTTGTGGACTGACAAAAGGATGGCCGTCAGTTTGCGACTACAGTCAAAAGTTTAATTTCATCCTACTTGGATTTAAAACGACTAATGAATATAAAACATATTTAGATGGCTCACTCTTTGTTGAATGAAAAAGATTTATTTCGAACAAGTGCAACATCTAACGCTACCTGCATTTTTCGAGAAGATTGTGAACGCAGCTCAACATTGGCACCCCAGGATTTACCTCATTACTCTAATATCGAGAGAGCACATAATGGGGATGTCGGACGAGCGGGAAAAATTTGAACGTAGTACGCCAACGCCTTCAAGATTACTGGCAAAAACATGTAACTAGTAATTACTCAACAACATGAGATGAAAATTCACATCGGATGCGATTTATAGCCGATTAACATTTCCACGTTAATAATCACATATGAAACATGGGCTGCTAAATAATTTTATGAAAAGCAGTAGGAGCATCTATGTAAACTCCAACTACAAATGTTCACTCAAAGAAGGACAGATAGTGTAACCGTAGAAATTACTAATCAGCGCAACGTATTATTAGCCAATTATTCATGTCGAAGGGAATACATCTCATTACAGTGGATATAATCAACACCAACAACATACGGATGCTATTTACACCTGGAGACTGACAACTCAGTAAAATGACATATTCAGTAATACGTTCCACAGTAATTGCTTTTCCTAAATACTTATTTGTGCACATGTTTAGGAAAACATGTATGAATAAGAGTACCGATATTCATTTATGCACATGGATATACTACTTTCAAGATTGGCATTAAAACCGCCCAAAAACACAATGGTTTAAGAAAACAAAACAGCGATTGTATCCTCAGCAAAACCCTTATTTCATCAACTCCTTAAACGTACAATTTTGTGAACATATTAGCCTCAAATGAACAGAGCTTTTCGGTTTGTATTGCAGTCCTAAAAATGAGGGACAAGTTAATCAAGGCACATATTTCCTTAACTAATTAAAGTAGAAGATGTTTGATTTGTTTTAATTTTCAGTCAGAATTTAAATAAAGTGATTCAAAAGCTGAATTAAATTTTTTTTAAACATCACACGAGGACAAAAAGTTGTGAGCGACTAGGAACTCCAGTATATAAAACACAGCCAGCTGAAGTCACATCGGAACAAGTGATGTCTCCATGTCGACAATAAACAGTAAAATTTTCAAATTAATCAATTTATCCTAGAGTAGGATAGTTTCTTTTAGCTTGTGTCAAGTTAATATAAGAAAAATTATAAGCACTTCAAATTTAGGTCCCCAATACCCAAATCAGGGCATTCATTTTAAGTCCCCAAACGTGCCATTTTTGAAATAAATATATATATATTTATACTTTTCCGGAGTAAAATGAATGAACTATCAACTGGAACATGCCTTCCTTTGATTTTCATCATCTTCATGTAAAAATTTAGTTCGTGACCACCAGCTGCTCACTCGCATTAAAGAAATCCTTTCAGTGACCACTCACTGGATGGGTCCCCTAGTAGTCAACGTGTTAATAACGTTCTTACGATTATAATTGTCTTATGATTATTATTAAAGATGGTGGTTCAAAAACGAACACAATTTCTAGGTGCCCATTTGTTCGTGCCTTATGCGGACGGAACCGGCTCTTTACAACTGGTAGTCTACATATAGAGTAACATGAGGATTTTGATTTGTTTACGTCGATTCAATAGTCTAGCTAAAGAAACTCAGCTCAACTTAGCAGTAGTTTCTTAAAGAAAAAAATGAGCAAGAAAACACATCTAGAGCTAACAAGTTGACACTCTCCAAGAAGCGCTTACATGGATTAGACACCTCAACATAGCAATCATCTGTGTAAGAGCTTCGTAGTCAGTACTCATGCTACCACAGCTGCATACTTTATAGTTGAAGCAGGAACACTTACGGAACACTCCAATAATTGCAATTCTAACTTATGTACGAGCACTAACGACAGCAACTACGGCAACCGCACCATGTCCCTAAACCATAAGCTAGATCCACTGGAAGTGCACGAGGGCGGAAAGAGGAAACACAAGTCAGGAAGTGGTATTTGAAGAGTCGCTACGAGCCTCGAAAATGAGCGGGCATGTATGAACTTGTACAGCAAATGCATCCAGGAAAAAGGACATTACGACATGGCAACGCCAAGAAACGAAGAAATGAGTTCAATTCTTGATGCGAAGATAAATAAAAGTTTTCACTTTCACACGTAACCTCACAAAAGAAGCAGATCAACATGGTAGGAGCTTCCGTTTGTTGAATATACACAGCTTTGAGAATTGACAATCCATTTTCTAGAAACGCAAAGAATCGACACTCGAGTAAATGCCATGACCTTAAAACACATTGTTACGAACAAAAATACGAATAATAATTGACGATGGCCATGAACAGTAACACTATTTTCATAAAGCCACATTTAAATCAAATCCCCATCATCTTCTGA
>JACJUY010010586.1:13124-28538 GCA_014220935.1 Platorchestia sp. MABIK
CTTTCAGGAGCTAAAGACGCTCTCCCGGCGTCTCTGAACCTCTCTGACGCTCTACCGGCGTCCAGGAACCTCTCAGACGCAAAATACGCTCTAACGGCGTCTGGGATCCCCTCAGTCGCGAAAGACGCTCTCCCGGCGTCTGGGAACCTCTCAGCCGCAAAAGACGCTCTCCTGGCGTCTGGGAGCCACACAGGCGCAAAAGACGCTCTCCCGGCGTCTAGGAATCTCTCAGACGGGAAAGACGCTCTTCCTGCGTCTAGGAACCTCTCAGGTGCGAAAGACGCTCTCCCGGCGTCAGGGAACCTCTCTGGTGCGAAAGACGCTCTCCCGGCGTCCGAGAACCTCTCTGGTGCGAAAGACGCTCTCCCGGCGTCCGAGAACCTCTAAGGCGCGAAAGACGTTCTCCCAGTGTTTGGGAACTTCTCAGGCGCGAAAGACGCTTTGTCGTCGTCTGAGGACCTCTCAGGCGCGAAAGACGCTCTCCCGGCGTCTAGGAACCTCTCTGGCGCGAAAGACGTTCTCCCGGCGTCCAGGAACCTCTCAGACGCGAAAGACGCTCTCCCGGCGTCTGGGTACCTCTCTGACGCGAAAGATGCTCTCCCGATGTCTAGGAACCTCTCAGACGCTCTCCAGGCGTCCATTAAAATCTCAGACGCAAACGTCGCTGTTCCGGCGTCCAGAAACCTCTCACACACGAAAGACACTCTCCCGGCGTCCTGTAACCTCTCAGACACGAAAGACGCTCTCCCGGCGTCTATGAACCTCTCTGACGCTCTACCGGCGTCCAGGAACCTCTCAGACGCGAAATACGCTCTCCCGGCGTCTGGAACCCACACAGGCGGAAAAGACGCTTTCCCAGCGTTTGGGAACCTCTCAGGCGCGAAAGACGGTCTCCCGGCGTCCAGGAACCTCTCAGGCGCGAAAGACGCTCTCCCGGCGTCTGGGAACCTCTCAGGCGCGAAAGACGCTCTGCCGGCGTCACCCACGTCAAGTTCGCACATTCTGAGTGTGCGTGCTCTAGTCCGTGTACGTGTACAGCTCGTCACCACCAGCCAGAATCACTACAATGCGCATTTCAACAGCTGCCACATGCCGCTGTGTGACTTAACTCTAGTGCGAACATTTATCATTCAATAGCTCTGCCATATAAGTATCATTTAAAAACAAAATAAAATGCATTATGTTTCATTTTACACTTGAAAATCACTGCGGTGTTAAACGACAAACATTATAAAATGAGTTACTACCATGCGCACTTCAACAGTGCCACACGTCGCTGTGTGACTTAACTCTAGTGCGAACTCTTATTATTCTATAGCTCTGCCATATAGGTATCATTTAATAATGAAATAAAATACATTATGATTCATTTTACACTTAAAAGTCACAGCCGTTTTAAACGGCACATATCATACAATGAGTTAATTAAACCAAATAACAGCGCAGTTACTGCGATACTACCGCGTGTCATAATGTATTGTTCGTGTGTCACAATGTATTGTTAACAATACAAATCTCATTTAGTTTCTATTATAAATTGGTAGTTAATTTGAGAAATTACCAATCAATTGAATATCAATTGAATAAAAAAATTTTAGTGCTAAAGAGTTTTGTAAGTTGCATTTTTTTGCATATTTACGCCAGTTGAATTCGATTACTTTACTTAGAAAATTTGACTAAAAAATTTTATGTGCTTATATCAGCATAATTAATTGTCACTTCACTTTCGGGAATATAATTTTGGTCGTAAAGTGCAAAATAACAGAACCTCTATGCTCACGTTGGGGACAAAGGAAGCTTAACGCTTACACACCAAGTAATAAATGCTATGGATTTCATCACAAATATTGCTCCTTTTTCGTTTGAGTCAGGAAATTGTGTACAGGCTCTGTACACACCACTTCCCCTATCATATATGACATACAAGAAAAATGCTTCATCAATGCGAAATCATTTTCAGTGGCGCTGGCGATAATGAGACAGTTTATAAATGAATATTTATACTTGTGACCACACTACTTAATACTACAAAGTTTGTTCATTTTTTCTATCATTACGTGACAACTACAACATATTAGACGATTTTTAGTGTCATTTTCAAAATTTCCTAAGTGAGTTTAAAAAGTATTTTATAAATTAAAGACAATTACAGTTAATAATATTCATTTGAATATGTGATCCATTATTTATTTTTTAAATATATATATGATAATTATTCATTATTTATTATGAGAGAAATGGAGAAGTACTTTAAAAGCATTCGCTTTGAACGTGTCGAGTCTTGGCTCATTCTCAACATAAAGTCTGCAAATAAATAACAGACAAGTTAGTACACCCCAAATTACAGAAGCGCAGAATTTAAGCACGAAAAAAAAATTGTGAAATAATAATATTAATTTATCGGTTGATGATTTTCAGAGGGTATGCACTCTGCATTTCATTGAGAGAAGGTTCGAGTTTATGAATGAGTAATGACAAAAGTACGTAGGTCTATGTTGGCAGTACGAGTTTCTAATATTTCGAATTTGCTAATGTCAATAATCTGTTCACAGTAACCAATACTACAATGTTGTTTATACTAGAATGAGTAGAAGTAAGCAAGCGACCTGCACGATGTTGGTAAGTGCATAATCTAACTGCATTGCGACATCTCGCAACGTATTATAGATGATACAGCGACTTCTGGCAATGAGATAAACTCTGGACCAGTGGACAAGACGCATCCTTCACGCACACGGACGCTGCAACACACGTACATGAAAATGTGCGAACTTGACGTGGGTGCCTCCAGGCGTCTGGGAGCCTCTCATGCGCGGAAGACGCTCTCCCGGCGTCCAGGAACCTCTCAGGCGCAAATGACGCTCTCCAGGTGTCTGAGAACCTCTCAGGCGCGAAAGACGCTTTCCCGGCGTCCAGGAACCTCTCAGACGTGAAAACCGCTCTCCCGGCGTCTAGGAACCTCTCAGGCACGAAAGACGCTCTCCCAGCGTCTAGGAACCACTCAGGCGCGAAAGACGCTCTCCCGACGTCTAAAAACCTCTCAGACGCGAATGACGCTCTCCCGGCGTTTAGGAACCTCTCTGATGCTATACCGGCGTCCAGGAACCTCTCAGACGCGAAATACGCTCTCCCGGCGTCTGGGAACCCTTCAGCCGCGGAAGACGCTCTCCCGGCGTCCGGGAACCTCTCAGGTGCGAAAAACCCTTTCCTTTCGTCTGGGAACCACTCAGGCGCGAAGACGCTCTCCCTGCGTCTGGGAACCTCTCAGGCGCGAAAGACGCTCTCCAGGCATCTAGGAACCTCTCAGTCGCGAAAAACGCTCTCCCGGCGTCTGAAACCTCTCAGGTGCGAAAAACGCTATCCCGGCGTCCAGGAACCTCTCAGGCGCAAGAGACGCTCTCCAGGCGTCTGAGAACCTCTCAGGCGCGAAAGACGTTTTCCCGGCGTCAAGGAACCTCTCAAATGCGAAAGACGCTCTCCCGGCGTCTGGGAACCACACAGGCGCAAAAGACGCTCTCCCGGCGTTTGGGAACCTCTCAGGCGCGAAAGACGCTCTCCCGGCGTCCAGGAACCTCTCAGGCGCGAAAGACGCTCTAACGGAGTCTGGGAACCTCTCAGGCGCGAAAGACGCTCTCCCGGCGTCAGGGAACCCCTCGGGCGCGAAAGACGCTCTCCCGGCGTCTAAAAACCTCTCAAACGCGAGAGACGCTCTTCTGGCGTCCAGGAACCTCTCAGACGGGAAAGACGCTCTCCCGGCGTCCGAAACCTCTCAGACGCGAAAGACGCTCTCGCGGCGTCCAGGAACCTCTCAGACGCGAAGGACGCTCTCCCGGCGTCTGGGAACCTCCCTGACGCGAAAGACGCTCTCCCGGCGTCTAGGAACCTCTCAGACGCGAAAGCCGGTCTCCCGGCGTCTAGGCACCTCTCAGGCGCGAAAGACGCTCTCCCAGCGTCTAGGAACCTCTCTGACGCTATACCGGCGTCCAGGAACCTCTCAGACGCGAAATACGCTCTCCCGGCGTCTGGGAACCCGTCAAGCGCGGAAGACGCTCTCCCGGCGTCCGGGAACCTCTCAGGCGCGAAAGACGCTCTCCCGGCGTCCGGGAACCTTTCAGGGGCGAAAAAGGCTTTCCTGGCGTCTGAAAACCTCCCAGCCGCGAAAGACGCTCTTCCGGCGTCCTGATACCTCTCAGGCGTGAGAGACGCTCTCCCGACGTCCGGGAACCTCTCAGTGGCAAAAGACGCTCTCCCGGCGTCCGGGAACCTCTCAATCGCAAAAGACGCTCTCCCGGCGTTTGGGAACCTCTCAGGCGCAAAAGACGCTCTCCCGGCGTCTGGGAACCTCTCAGGCGCGAAAGACGCTCTCCAGGCATCTATGTGGGCAGAGAAACAGATGAAGCTTGGCGCAGACTTTATTGGTGCAAGCGTAGACGGTGAACGGTAAATGCACTGGGCCTGAAGGGACGCCAGCTTATATAGCCTCCGAGGGCTCAGGGTGCGAGGTTATTGCACTATTGCACACACATACCTCCCCCATCCACCCGATGAGTGCACGAATACAACTGTGAGTGAAACAAATTTGAACCAAACACTCTGAATATCAATTTTAAAAATTAAAATTCGACTAAAAGTACACACAAAAACCAAAAAATTTCTATTGACCTAAAACCTTTTAGTAGATTAATGTTCAATCCGCTTGACAAATAAACTACCGCAACTCCAAGAGGTGTTTTAAATACGACAATGAAACGCAACCAAGCAAAAAGGACCGAGGCCGCCAAGCTAGACAATAATGGTAACAATGCCTCTTCCTCAACAACATAAATAATAGAACGAGTTCTTACAAGACTCAAACGACGCTCGGTTTAGGATGAAAAAAAAACGCCAAAATGGTTCAATTGCAAAAATAGAAAAAAACCAACACGATCCGCCGTACTCCCTTATGAACATAAAATCTCGTTTTTGTAAATCGCAACAAATAACTCACTGCAAATCGCATCAGTCGACAACAATCGAATGTTGTAATAAGTAAAAAAATAATAAAAAGTAGTATTCTTTCAATTGAATGAATTGAAATGCTTAACAATTTAAATACTCAAAAAATTATGGCCGCTGCCACCGCGCAACAAAAGTTTAAAAGGCTAGAACATCTGTTAAAAAACAATTCTAATCAAGAACGCAGATAGCACCTTCGTCACAATAAAAGCACATGACACTATAGCACTGGTTAAACCAATAAATGCAAAGTAAAAAGTATAAAGGCGGCTGACGCGATAAAATAAAAAACTTTTCTTCAAAAATAAAAATTGAACTCTTCAGTATAACACAATTACTCAAAATTTCGTAGAAACACTCTGAACTTAGTACGCACATAACCAAACTTACATTACAGAAATGATTTATAATAAAGCGCAGCGTCAACGACTAGCATGACAACAACCCTGGTTATTACACAACCAAGTGAAACGTGCGTGATAAAACTAGTAAAACATTTATAAATCGCAGTCAGTAACAAGGCAAATGGAAAGATCAATCAAAGCTGGTAATGCTTAGAGCGTGATGATTAATTCAAACTTCATCAAACTTAATTTAATAATTAATTAGTTCGTTTTATTCAAATTTCCAAATGAATTAAATAATTTAAAGAGTGGTGCCTCCTTAGGAACTTCCGATGATTTATTGAAAGGAAAAAGGAATAAACGGATGAGGTCATAAAATCAAGAACAAACTAGAACAAACATTCAAACATTTTAATGAAACAATAGACGGGATAAAAACCAGAATGCCGTAGGACGCGTTTAAACGTAAAATTATACGAGATTATATGATTATATGAAAATAGATTTTATGAAAAAGAGAAACTCAACAAACGCAAGGCACTACCCTGCTCGGGTTCAACGACCAATTTTCAACCGTACTCGAATAATCATTTTTTAAACGTAACCCAATGTAACACGTAACCCAAGGTAACACGTAACCCAAAGTACATGCTCCGGTAATTATAGCCTTACACCTCCGTAGCCAGCAAGCCAATTGGATTATGATTTACATACTGATTAGGCTGATTAAGAAATTTAGGTGGGCGCCCCTTTCGCCTATAGCGCCTAGGCCGTCGCGACCCAGGCTGCACATTAATGATGACACTTCCACCAATCGTGACGGTTGTTAAGTTTCCCCGGACAGGTTTTGTAACCTTCCGGCAGGCTTCAGCACGCTGCGGCGGAGGTGAAAATCCTCCGCCCGGACACGGTCCGCTAGTAACTCCATCTGCTTATGGGTATAGTACCCCACTACAACAAGTGCCATGACTACGATCATAAGCAGCATTACGATCACGTCCGCGACGCGGTCGGGAAGTAAATCGAGTTGCGCGTTAGCCGCGATCCACTCCCGAGTCAACGCCCCCCGATGTTCTACCAATAACGATGTCAGAGTGTCAACGTCGACGGTTGACACTGTATTACCCATTTTACCTCTCCAATTTATTACTATGCCTCCGACGTGCGTGAGGCCGATGGACCGGACCTGCAATTGGAACGAAAACAACACTCGATTAGCATGGCCAGATATTCACGAACATGATTTAACAAAGTACTAAAAATAAATAAAGAAATCAAAATTCTAACCCAATTTTTGACAAATATTTATTACTATCACTTCACGAGTTAAATCCTGAGTCATTTCTCATTTATTTAAAAAAAGTTTTAACCCCGCTAACTTCTTCTCATTAAAGAAAAAATAAAACGAAAAAGAGAACTGCGTCTTGAGACTCGTTCGGGAAATTTTCAACGTTAAAAAAAATGACTGCTGCTCGCTCGATTGGAATGTGAAATCAATTCGGCTTTTCATGATATATCGAATTAATTTTGCACTTTGCTGAGACCTCGAGAGCATTCGCCTCATCGACCGTGTAGCCGCGTCAGCGATTGCATTTCGCAGACATATAATTCTTTTTAGCCGAACGTAAGCGTTCATGATAAGGCGTGAACAAGGGAAAAAACTACAAATAACAACAACATAAATAGCAAATTCCACAGATCGTGAGAATAAGCTTTGAGAATAAGTGAGAATGAGTGAGTTTTAAAACACTCATTATCTTGGTTAAACTTGGTATTAAGAAAACACAGAATCCAAAGGTTAACCCAACTCAAAAAGATTCACTAAACTGACTTAGCGAATGAACACTTTAAACACTAAATATTAAGCAAAAACGCACACAGGATTATAGTGAAGCATAGCAAATAACACACTGAAATACTTAAGAAATGCGTAACTCAACACATTGGGAACTCAGTCCTAAACTGGACGTGAGTCGTAGCGCGTCAAAAGTCGGAAAACATGGAAGTCGTACAAGTCGTGAATCGTCAAAAATTTCATTTAGTTTTTCGTAAAGCCAGTACATGATTCATGTTACTTTTGTGTACCATGTCTCCTATTTTAATTTCAACCCAATGCCCCTTAACGTTAGTAATAACTCCAGGTCCAAGCCAAGAAAGATCTAATATATTTGTTTTAAAATGATTTTTCAACAATACTCTGTCACCGATGGCGAAGTTTTTATCTTTACGTCTCAAATTATGGTACGTGGTGCGCTCCACGGTCTGATTTATTATCATGTTCCTAACGTTTTCAACAATTCGAATTGCCTCCCTAGCTCGGAAATTTACTAAATCAATCTCATCATCGTAGCTGTAGGAGATGTTGAAATTCTCCCCACGGAAATACGGACACGTGTCCCTACCGAACACAATAAAACTAGGGGTGTCTCCCAGCGTTGAATTTAATGAATTATTAATCGCATTCTCAACTACCTCTAAACACTGGTCCCACTCTGTGTGAGCTAGAGAATTGATATACAACTTCAGCAAATTAGTTATTTTCCTATTGTTGCGTTCAACAATCGCATTCGAGTGGGGACTAAACGCTAAAACTTCTTTCTTTGCTATTGCGTGTATATTGGCAAACTGTTTAACTGCTGCCGATTTAAACTCTCGAGCCTGATCACTAATTAAAATTTTTGGGTACCCGAAAGTCGCAAAACAATTACCTAAACATGATATTACCGTATCTGTAGGACGGTTGGAAACGGAATACAGTTTACAAAAGCGGGAGAACAAATCTATTATAACGAGAATGTATTTATTTCCAGTATCTGTAACTTTGAGAGGCCCGACGAAATCCATCGAAACTACTTCAAAAGGCTCTTTCGCAATAGGCGCTGTTAAAATTTTGATAGGTACCGAAGGGTGAGCTTTAAGAAGCTTAAACACTTCACAATTTTGTACGAACTTACGAACGATCGTTTTTCCAAACTATGAAAATATTTTAACTTGAATTTAAACAAAGTGTGCAATGCAGCTGTGTGACACATTGAATGTATACCTAAAATTGCTTTATTCAGCAACGAGGTTGGCATGACAGCTGTTAAGATAGTACTTGTTCGGGAGTCGATTCGTCTCCGTCGGTACAAAATGTCATTGGTAATTAAAAAGCTCTGTTGGTCAGGAATGGTAGAAGTACTTGCCTGAAGTAATGCTTCTCTAACTTCAGAACAAAATGGATCTTGTTTTTGCTCGTCTATGAATTCGTTTAAAGTCCAGGAAACTTCCTCCTCTTTCGGAATATAGTCAATTAATTTAGGTACAACTGTCTCGTTGCGTGTCAACCCTGCGCCGTTACTGTCTGGCTGCATCGTCGGGTGACTGGGAACGTCTGGTGTCTGGCTCTTGGTCTGAGCACGCGCCCGCGCTCGCGTTTACGCGATCCATACCTCAGATTCGGATCGCAATGGTTCGCAACTTTCTAATTCTTTAAGATTTATCTGACCGTTACTGCCTGGGAGTCTACTTAAATAATCGGCTACGACGTTTTGTCTGCCTGGTAAATATTTCATGGTTGGTTCGTAAGCTTGGACATTAATACACCACCTGGCCATAGCTGAATCGTCTGGCAGGCGTTTTTGAAACAACAAACTTAATGGCCGATGGTCAGAATAAATTTGGATAGGGTATCCAGTTATCAAATATTTAAAAGCTTTAAGAGCAGCATGGATTGCAAAAAATTCTTATTTAGTAGTGCTGTAACGTTTTTGGCTACTATTCAAACTTTTACTAAAAAAAAGCTACAGGACGCATTACTTTCTCCCCGAAATCTTCGGCTTGCATCAACACAGCTCCTAAACTAAAATTTGAGGCATCTGTAAACAGATGAAAAGGTTTCGTGTAGTCCGGATGTCGTAAAACAGTCTCAGATGTCAAAGCTGATTTAACATAGTCAAAACTTTTTTGGCAGTCATCATTCCAGTCAAAAGGAACATTTTTTCTTAATGGTCCGTACAAAGGGCTAGCAATTTTTGCAAAATGCGGAATGAAATTTCGAAAGTAGTTTGCTGCCCCAAGGAACTGCTGCAGCTCCTTTACATTCATGGGTGCTGAATGATTTTGTAATTTCTCAGACTCTTTGCAACTTATGCCTTTAGCCGAAATGATATGTCCTAGGTATTCAACAGATTTTTTGAAAAATTGGCATTTCTCGAGTTTAATTGACAATTTACCAGAGCGCAGAGTCAAAAGCACAGATTTAATGTCAGCTAAATGTTGAGCTTCGTTTTTTGAATAGACAAGTATGTCATCCAAAAAGACGAAGCACAACTGCCCTAAAAGAGGCGCCAGCACAGCTGACATGACCCTTTGAAACACGCTTGGGCTCGAGCTGAGCCAAACAAAAAAAAAAGTCTCTGGAATTGGTACTTATTGTACCCAACGCTATACGCTGTGTATTTTCGACTGTCCTTTTCTAACTCTACCTGATGGAAAGCAGACCTAAGGTCCAGTGTTGAGAAAACACTGCTGCCACCCAGTGCCGACAAAATTTTGCCTATCCGTGGAATAGGATACGACTTCTTAACCACTATCTCATTGAGCTTCCGAAAATCGATCACTGGCCTTAACTCACCGCTCTTTTTCTTTACGATGATGACGGGAAAATTAAAGCCTGACATGGAATTCTCAATTATTCCCTGTGCGAGCATTTGGTTATTAATTTTGGTCAGCTCCTCCTGATATTTATGAGGTATACGATAGGGAGGGATATTCAGTACCGGGGCGTCCGGTTTAAGCACAATTTTATGTTTCATCACATTAGTAACACCTATCGTTTCTCCTTCTAGCGTGATTACGTCACGGAAATCATTTAAAAGATTAGTCAGTTGTAATTTTATGACAGCATCGTCACATAATATGTCCTCAGTCGTTACGGGACGACGTACGTCCTTTCCTAAATTAGGCACATCCTCAACTTGTGCATTAATTCCTCGTTCCTTACTATGAGCGATAAAACAACCATTGCCGCGTTCGTCATCACTCGACCCAAGTTTCTCCAAAGCCATGGCCTTAACATTTCCACCACGACCCGAGACATCTCTAAGTGAATCTGACGTTGCGACAAAACTCAACTCTACATTATTTGTTTCTTCCAGAGCATCTTTTACACTCGTAAGATAGAGTTCACTTTCTACCTCTTCCTCAGCGGCAGCTTCTACGTTACACAACATTGTGTTGTCGCTGAGATTAACATCCATATCAGTAGGGTTCAAAATCATCAGGGGAAAGTCCCCATCTTCTTTAATTGTCACTATTGATTCCGCTATCAATATTCCATTTTCTAAACCTCTCTTTGAAGGCTTGGCCTTCTTTCCAAACCCTATCACAATATTAACAGAATTACCAGGCACTACCCCTTCTGCGCAATGTACTACTAGTGGTCTCTTCTTTTTTACCTCATGCCATGGCTTCTCAGCTACACGCTCAAGCTCACTCTTTTTTTTCACGATTTATTTTTCCGCGGTCATTCACTCTGCCGCTGCCGCGTCTCTTTTTTATCTTGCTCAAGCTCTGCTTAGCAACTATCTCCGACATCACACAGTCGCTGCTGATTATATAGGCAATCATTGTTTCTTTACTAATCGATTGCGTTTTCCCCAAGTCTTGGAAAGGAACTTTGGTTCCCTCCCACGTGAGGAAACCCTTTTGAAAATCAATTACTGCATTGTGCAGCACATCTCGTCCTAGAATTAAATCATAATTAAAGTTTGCATCTTTAATAATTAATGCGCTGGTCTTTAGCACTTTGTTCGAATTAGGTATTGAAATGGTCAAATCCACCTCTCCTGTCACATTACTTTTCGCGTTGATCCCGCTGATTCTTAAACAACTTGGTTTTAGATCCACATTTAGACTCTTTATTTTATGGTAACTAATAAGACATTTTTCGCTACCACTGTCCAACAGTGCGGTCAAGTTTTCATCCTGATTAGACAGAACTATTATAGGCTTGTTAGATTTTTTGAAAGTTATTAATTCGGTACCTTTTTTCGCGGCCTCGTTGAAACGTCCGGGTTCTACTGTTGTCGTGAAATAAGCCTCAAAAACCTCCTTCCGCGGAATTCGATCTACAAGTTCTTCTTCTTTCAAAACCGCGAATTTATTTTCGCAGTGAAACAAAGGATCTACAATTGAAGACATCTCGGTCGTATCTGGAAATAGAACAACTTTGTTTTTAACGAGGGTCTTGTGATAACACTCGGGCAAGAACGTCTCAACGCTACCACCTGCACCATCAACATCATCTACACTATCTACACCATCTGCACAATCTACATTTCGCTCAAAAACTCTCTCTCGTGCTCCTGATCCTCGGAATAGTGCACTTCATGCCTACCACGGTTGCTTACACCACGTATTTCACTGTACCTACGTACACAGTCTTTATATATTTGTATTTCACTCTCCGATGCTCGACAAAAACGCACGAAGTGCTCACCCCCGCAAGCAAAACAGAGACCAACTGGTGTTCTAAAATTGGGGGTTCCTAAAGAACCTCTCTGAGCACCTCTGTTGCCTGAACCACGGAAATAGAATCCCCGCGAAACAGAACGCACAGGCGCTTGATTCGAGCTATCCGCTCGCAAAGTATTACACTCAAGAGACCCGATCTCTCTGTCTCCCACATAACAGCTAAAATTACGGCTACCTCTAGGATTTCTTACCCAAGGTCGGGGGTACGCTCTACGGCTTGAGAAACGGCCTCTACGGAACGTCCCATAGAGAACTTCGCTCTCCTGCATTGAATTGAATTTTTCACGTCAGTGTGGTCATCAGTCTCGTCTCCTACGTCCACTACGAAGGATTCGCCATTACGTTGCGTCACCACGATGGGCTTACTTTCGGGATGGTTGCGAACAGCTGCTACCATTCGTGCCAAAAACTCTTCGGAAGTACTAAACGGCACATTGAATAGCTTTTTGATAAAAGTCTCGTCCAACAGGGGAGCGAGAACTGTAATTGCTACACTAAGATCTACACTATCCCCTACAAATTTTTTGAGCTCTTCCTGATTCGCACTGGCCCTGACAAAGGGGTGCCTTTGCCAGGCAACGTCATTTGAATTAAGTAAATGGTTTGTCAACTGGCGAATTTTAGAGAAGGCCGTAACTAACTGCGCCGCCAAGGCATCATTACGTGCAAAACGCAAACGGTTCAAATCGCATGCCAACGCATGAACAGACTTCTCACCTTTCGTTACGTAGATGTCGTCAAGTATCTTGACGACATCTTCGAACGTATATTGCAATTTAGAACTGACTAAACTCGTGACGATAGGGTTAAAATCACCCACAGATTTATTAGCAGACCTTATTAGCAACTCTTTTTTAGCATTATCACTATGAACATCAGGTAATAGCGTCATATACGCCCTAAGGTTATCAATATGAGTCCTAAAACTCTTATTTTCTGTAAATTCGGGATCTTCCCGTCGCCTACGTCCACGAAACAGTGGCAACTCAGCGTTTGATAAAATTGTACCTGCTATGCCGCCCTTCGTGCGTTCGTGCACCGAACCACGTAAAAGCGCTCGTCGTGTATGAATAATCGCACTTTGATCGAGCTCTTCCCGCCGATAGCACCGGCCCAGCCCCTGCTAATTAACGGCATTCGAATTGAGCAAGTGGTTAGTCAGCTGACGTATTTTAGAAAACGCTGTCACCAGTTGTGCTGCCAACGCATCATTTCGCACAAAACGTAAACGGTTTAAGTCGCATGCTAGCGCATGTACTGACTTTTCGCCCCTCGTAACGTAGATATCATCAAGGATTTTGATGATATCTTCGAACGAGTAGAGCAAATTTGAACTAACTAAACTCGTAACGATGGGGTTGAAGTCCCCCACCGAACCACGAAGGGCGGCATACTGCACGAGGCATTGCAGCAGCTATCTCTCTTCGCAAGAGCACTATTAGCACTATTAGTAGCACTACTACTGGGATTTGGGCCAGTCGCCCCACTGGACACGGACATTGCTGCAGCTGTTTCAACACTAGAAACAATTCTAGGTACAGTGACTCGTCCTCTACTTGTTTTGGTCGCCTGAGACCTAATTACTTCATCAGAATCTGAAGAGTCAGACATACAGTAAAAATGTACACCAGCAAAACCTACACGCAAATAACGTCCGTCAGTAGTCAACACATGAAATTAAATGCACAATGAAATTAAATTGTACATACACAAAAATCACAATAATCCTAAACACGCGTCAAAAAAAATACCAAGTAAAAACTGAACAACCAGAGCGCATCAAAAATTTATCAACTCTTAAACTTCTACTCTCGTCTAACTCGTCTAATTTATCAACTCTTAAACTTCTACTCGCGTCTAACACCGTGAACAATGAAAACAATAGCACTCACTTTGAAAAATTACCTCGCTCACACTACTTCAGATGATCACTAAAGCAAAGCCTGTGCATCGACTGCTTGCTGTCAGAGCGCTACACGCGGCCTTGAGCTGACTTCTCAAAAAAAATATCTGCTGCTGCCGCCTGACAAAGCAACCTAAAAAAAATACACTTTCACTGCAAGCGCTAGATCTCCACTACTGCACGGCAACTGCAATGCTAACTGCGCTAACTGCAGCGTTTACTTAACTTATACGTAGTGTAGAAACAACTGAAGACGCTCGCCACGGTAGACGCGCTGTAGGACGACCTCGCTGCGGTAAACGCACTCTCGTTGTGGTTGATGTAGCCGTAGAGGTAATCACTGCAGATCTCCTGGTGCCGCTCCAAACGTGAGTTCCAGGACGACTAAAATATCTTGGCCACTCTCAAATACAAGGACTTTGGTTCGTAAAGGCGCAACGGAGCCAATCCAGGGAGACCAACGCACGTAATGGTCTGTCAACGCTGCGTACGGGAATCTAAACGACAGTCTCAAAACCGTTGGATGTATCTGACGAATCCTGGTCTCTTCGTTATGTCCTGTCATAATATCCTCTTTCACAATTCTTTGTAAACGGCGTTGTCTTGAAAATAACGATGTAGACTTCTTATTGACTTCTATCTTCTCAGCTTCTACACACTATCGCAAATAACCTCTCCTCTTGTCGTGGGTTAGTCTTGAATACTCGGCCATTACTTATGTCTGGGCAGTAAAACCAGGTGTAGCTTGGTGCAGCAGGTTTATTAGTGCTGGCGCAGACAATGAAAGATTAAGCGCTGGGCCTGAAGGGACGCCAGCTTATATAACCTCTGAGGTGCTCAAGGAGAGGGGTACGCGGGTATTGCAATAATGCACACACAAGACGCTCTCCCGGCGTCTGATAACTTCTCAGGCGCGAAAGACGCTCTCCCGGTGTCTGGGAACCTCTCAGGCGCGAAAGACGTTCTCCCGGCGACCAGGAACCTCTCAGACTCGAAAGACGTTCTCCCGGCGTCTAGGAACCTTTCAGACGCTCACCCGGAGTCTAGGAACCTCACGGTTGCTCTCCCGGCGTCCATGATCCTCTCAGACGCGAACGACGCTCTCCTGGCGTCCAGGAACCTCTCAGACGCGAAATTCGCTCTCCCGGCGTCTGGGAACCTCTCAGGCGCGAAAGATGCTCTCCCGGCGACCGGGAACCTCTTAGGCGCGGAAGACGCTCTCCCGGCGTCCGGGAACTTTTCAGGCGCGAAGGACGCTTTCCTGGCGTCTGGGAACTTCTCAGGCGCAGAAGACGCTCTCTTGGCGTACAGGAACCTCTCAGTCGCGAAAGACGCTCTCCCGGCGTCTGGGAACCTGTCAGGCGCGAAAGACGCTCTCCCTTCGTCTGGGAACCTCTCAGGCGCGAAAGACGCTCTCCCGGCGTCCAGAAACCTCTCAAATGCGAAGGACACTGTCCAGGAGTCTGAGAACCTCTCAGGCGCAAAAGACTCTCTCCGGGCGTCGGGGAACCTCTCATGAGCGAAAGACGCTCTCCCCGCGTCCAGGAACCTCTCAAATGCGAAAGACGCTCGCCCGGCGCCTGGGAACCTCTCAGGCGCGAAAGACGCTCTCCCGGCATCTGGGAACCACACAGGCGTAAAAGACACTCTCCCGGC
>JACJUY010010587.1:1278-13558 GCA_014220935.1 Platorchestia sp. MABIK
TTGTTGCGGATAGGGAGGCTTAAATTAACCAATAATCTAATCTATAATGTAAACGAGCGTTGAAAGGAACGTTGTGATCTGCAAATTTCATTCCCATCCTCAAGTTTATGTAGTTGATATTTGTTTGTTACATGCAGCATTTTAAACGGATTGTGATTCTATGTTTAATTCCTATTTTATTTTGGTGTGCCATTGGTGGGAAGGCTGTGATTAATGGAAGTAAGATATTCATGTAAATTTGAACGTAGAGAATGATTAATTTTTAGAATAAAAGTTAAGGAAAGAGTGTGATTCCATGTCCTTTCTAATGTATTGTCTAATGTACCTGAGCTCCCGGTTGCACGTGCATCGATCTCATTGGGATGTACAATATTGTACTGAGCTTATTGGGCCAATACATTCACAATGCATTCAGTGTGAATGTATCGTAAGATCTAAAGATTCCAGTGCAATATTGTACACCCCGTGAGGCGAGGCACGTGCAACCGGGAGCGATTTTTTAACACATTGTCCATGGACGGCCAGCCGAGATTCGAATCTGGTTCTGAGGCGGTACACGGCCGGTAGGTAAGGCGGGTCACGGGTGATTCGCCGGCGGTTTTGTATCCGATAACGTGAACATTTAACCCCTAAACCGCGCGTATTTCAACCAAAAAACAACCGTATTGCCGACGCTGTTCCACCGGCGATACGACCAAAATTTTCAATTGGGAATGAGCATTGTCCTCGCATTGCCCTAATGTTAGGACAATGCCCTTTCCATTAGAGAAGTATGCAGTGTTTATGAAAGCTAGTTGTTCATTAGGATGCCCCAGAAGTCGCTGAACTTATTCGGGCCCACAGGTAGCTATACTCAAATTTGACCATTGTACTAGACTTAAGAAACATTCTACCTCTGTTTCACCTGTGGTAAATTAATTGTTTAAAAAATCGTAATCATGGCGGCAGTTTCATAGTAGGATAAATTTTACCGTGTCCTCTGGTTTCTATTTTAACTGTTGTATCATGAATACCCGTAGGTAACAAATGAAAGATATAAATCTCAGAATTCTGCTGCTGTTTTGTGTTCGAAAATGCTCTAATAGTCATTGTATCAAAAGTTTCAAATATTTTTTCGGGTCCAGTATTTAAAAAACACCCTGTATCCATGTTTGGTTAAAAATAACGCCGTAGTTTGCAGTCAAGAGTTTTTTATTCAATTTATCGGTTTCCCCATAATTTCAAAAAGTTCAAGGATCTAAAATTACAAAAGGGTTACAAATGGCTGAATTTAAAATTGAATGTTGCGACGAGTTTCGGCGTTCATATGCTATTGTCAAACAGTGAGGTGTAGCTGAAGTTTCTTGACGTTTTCTTTTCCGTTGCTGGCCGCTGAGTGGGTGCCTGGAGGATGTGGTGTGCATGTATATTATAAATAAATATGTATACATGTACAGTCTACACATGTGTATAGACGTCACATAAAACATAATTTACGAGGCATTCACTCAGCAGGCAGCCAAGTCACATGCATTGTATATCTTCCTTTTCTGAGCAAAAACTACAGTCCCCATACCCACAGTAAACGACCTGCATGGTAATTGTATCATCTTTTTACGAATAAACATGCACAGCATCGTCTAAATTAATTTTGCTCTGTAATATTCTGAATCGCAGAAGACGTTGCAAAACAAATATTGCCTAGCCATTAATTATGTTCAAATTGACGTTGTTTCCATTCAAAATGACAGCTCCAGCTTGCCCGTTTTGTTTCACATAATGATCAAAACGCGTATTGTCTCACAGTTACAAACTGATGAACACAAACATTGCCATATATTTAGCATGGATAATTCATTTCCTACGTCGTGTTATTAGCCGCAATATGGTCACGAATTAATACAAAATACAGTTCTTTTAGAGATGCTTGAAAATATCCGCGTGCGAAGACAATGAATTACTCTAGCGCAAAAGCTGAACCAAAAAACACCGAATAAATTTGTGTCTATGACGTAAACTTATTCAACATAAACTTTGAAATTTTGTATTTTCCGAATGTGATAAAGTTGGCCTTTTCGAACGTTTGTTGCAAGGAAAAATTAGCTATAACCCATTAAATATACTCGCAATGTATCAAACTGAAACACTACAGGCGCGCAATCGTGGAGCTTCATCTGGTGAGACATTTACCAAGTTAAATCTAACCAAACACTTAAAATGAAGAAATAGACTAAAAATTTTCTCTACCGTGTAGTACAGCTACATGGATATTGGAGGTGATGGAGATCGTGCAAAAAGCGTCCGTCCAAGAACTGCTACTACGTAAAAATATTCAAACACAGATTACACCAAGAATTGCAAGAAGCGATCGGAGATCTAAAAGAAAAATTGCTGCAGAGCTTGAAATGTCGAGAGAGACTGTTCGTAGCGTTTTAAAAAATATTTGAACGTGTTTTCTTTTCTGAAATTACCAAAAATCTATAGTCTTACTGAAGCATCACATGAAAAAAGACACACGAGAAGTCGTGATTTAAAATCTCCTCTCACAGTTCATGGTCTCAACTCTGTTGTGTTCACGGACGATACATTTTCTCTCCTGAACAAGCATCCATCAGTGAATATTACAATGTTCTTGAACAAAGAATACATGTAACACCAGAAAACATCAGTTATGTTTGGAGCACCCAAAATGTTGTGTTTGAAATTGCCTGGAGAAGTATTGGCAGACAGGGAGACTTCTTTTCTCTTGTTATGAGATTGTGAAAATATAGGCCAATATATAGGATCATATATATAGGATCATATCATGGTGTCAATGGGAACGAACACTGCATGGTGGTACAATGTCTCAATGAATGTAATTTCTGAGGAGTTCAAGTTGTACTTACAATCGATTTCAGGGATAGATCAGTGAATGATCTTGACATTGTAACTAAGAATGGATGGCCTCCTTCGAGTCATGATCTAAATTCTACGAATTTTTGTGACTATTCTGTTTTGGAGAGAAATGGTCGTAGAATACTTTATCCAAAACACCTGCATTCAGAAATGCTTGCAGCTTTATAGGAACGTGTGGAACAAAACTGAGCCAAATTACCGACAAAGCAGTTGCGTACGGCAGTGAAGTAAGTATTCGAAAGATTGTGTAAAAGATTAACGGCTATTGTGTAAAATAAAAATGAATGAGTAGAATATGTTTTGGCACGTCACTTTCACTATTTTGAGGACACGGTTAGCGCTTTTCGTGTATTTTTGGAAGCTTATTACTAGAATGTAGTTAAAAGTACTTATTTCCATTTTTTGCGTCTGTGTGGAGATCCCTGCTCGAGTCCCTCACCTAGCTACTTCCCCCACAGTCGTCTACATGTCGTAGAATGTTTTACTTCCTGATCTTCATAAGCGGTTTTTTCTTCCTCCTTGTTCCTATCATATAGCTACAGTAGCAAAATAATTACAATTCAATTCCAACTTGAATCGAGTTCGAAGTCGCATTTATAAGCCGATGCAGAAACTTCCTCTTACAAGCCCGCCAGTTACTCCCTCTTCCCACACACAATCTCCTTCAACCTTACTCGCTGGCGTGTAATTCTACTTCGAAACCTCTTACCGCTAATGAATCGCCACTTGTGCCTATTTTATTCAAAGGATTTAAATCTTTCCCCGCGCGGCTGAAGCGCATGCAGAGCTTCAACTCAAAACACATGAATCACCCTAGTGACAAATAATTAATTTTTCGAATGTACTTACATATTACGAATAAATATCGTAACAGTCAATTGAATAAATACCGTTGAAATTTACTTCAGCGAGGTAAAATAGAACTGGGAAATCTTAGATATTCAACTAGGACCATCTTGTTGGCTTTCATACTGATGGAACAAAATTGAAATGTATCTAAGATTTCTACTGACGCCATAAGAATTTTTTTGACGAATAGTTTATCTGAGTTTCGTTGCTGATAGTACGATGGACAAAATGTGTTCGATTGAATCTTTTATTCGACAGAAGTTTCAAATCTCAATATGTATTGGATTGTATTTTAAAACAGAAAAATACGAACATTTTTTGACCATTACGAATTTTTTTCAATCAGTCAGCCGTGTTTTTCACTGTGTGATACGATGAAATTGAATTCTCGATCATAAATAAGTTCATTCTAATGGAGTATCTTTTCGACCACCAGATGACTCAATTTCGCTAATCAAATTTTTAAGGAGGCGGTCTACCCAAACAAAAATGTCCGTTTTTACGGATTGCTTTCTCTGAAATTTTGACAGTCGGTGTTAAATGCTCCAACGAATATTTCATTATTGATGTGTTTTTTTTGTACCTGCATCAGATTTTTTTTTAAATACGAAAAAATTAGGTTTATTAATACACAACCTTCTTCTACAATTTTGAAGGTACAGCACCGGCAATTCGTTTTTAGATAGCTTAAATATCTATCTAACGATAAGGGTTAGGGAATTTCGATGACTTAATATTTGTAATTTTAGGAATTTTTTGGAAAAATGTTGACTTTTTTTTTCGTGTCGCACAATTTTCAAAATAATCAGTATTTCAAAATTTTTCAAATATTATGGATAGAGCTTTCTAAGCCCTTTCGAAAGGTATACTTCCGATTCTTTTACTCCAAAAATTGTGGAAGAAGATGCATTTGAAGAAATCAATTGGTAAGTTTCCAGAAAACGTGTTTTTCTCAAATTTCTTTTTGTTTTTCTTCCTAATATTTGAACTAAGTGTTTTCTACAATGAACTGCTGAGCTTTTGTAGCGCTTTTTAAGCCCTTTCGATTGATACATTTGTCATAGCTGTTGCTTTGGAACTATGGGTGAAAATCTACATCTAATGACAATACTTTTTCAAAACAACTCCTGCGCCTTGTAGCTCTTTTCAAGCCCTTTCGATTGGTGTGCTTGCCATAGCCGTAGCTATGAATGAAAGCGTGTGTACACAGAACAGCTGGATTATTAAATCGTCAAAAATAATTACTCAGTGTTAGAATGTTTGGTTTGAATATAAAAGCACTTTGAGTAGCTCATGAACGAACTCTTTTGCCGTTGCCGCAAAGAAACACTCCCAATTGACCCCCAATAATGAGGGGTGGTCGCCAAGCGTCAAGGTCACGCTACCCCGCTCGCTCTTCCCCCTCTGGAGGGTGTACCAACCGGAGTAGACGCGAGCGAGTGGTACCAATAGAAGCACAAGAATATCCTCTATAAGATGCATATAAGAACAGAAAATCGACAATTCTTCCAGCTTCCACCTAGACCTTCCCCTTAAGTTAAATATATTTATGATTACCGACTGAGTAACCAGAGACGAATTATGTTCATTTTAAAAAATGAAAAGAGCAAGTGCAATCAAAAACAATAGCGAGGAATAAGGCTTTGAAACTTGACATTTTATACAAAAACTTTACAGTTAAAATTGAACGTTTCGACTCGTTGAGTCATTCGCAAAAAAAATACTCTGGAAAAAAATGAAATATATTCAAATTGAAAACATCAAAAAATAAACGTAGAAGTAAGGAAAAAACTAAATTAAACTAAATCTAAACCCTAAACTATTTGCAATGGAAATCAGATTGGGAGTCATTTGAAAAAAGTTTTCGTTGTAAAATATGAAGAGATTCTATAATGCGTAAATCAACGGGGTTTGAAGCAGCGGCTAAAATGTTAAAGTCCTCTAATTTTATTGGGAGATAACATTTTTCAGCATGGATTCGTTTGGCTGAGTGAGAAGGAGCAGCAAGAGGACGGTTAGTACGATAGCTTTTGCCGGCATGCTCTGCAACACGAATATGCAAGGCTCTAGTGGTAGAACCCGCATACTCTGACGCACACTGTGCGCAACTGTGACGATAAATTACAGGAGACAGCATACCTTTCGGAAGTTTATCTTTGTTGTTGAAGAAGGTGCCAGTTCTATATTTATTAAAAAGCTCAAAATGAAAGTTAACATGAGTGAAATATCTGGATAAAAGCGCGTACAATTCATTCTTCATTTTTTCCGATTGCTGACCGAAAAAAGGGGGGATGCAAAACAAATCTTTCTTTTCTACAGTAGCAACAGTTGAAGTTTGGTAGTACATTCGATTGAAAAAATTCCTCAGAGTAGTCTCAAAGAATTGCGCTGGAAAACCATTGGAATGGAAAAACCATTTTGGAAAAGTAAACTCCGTATGAAGATCGCTAAAGTTAGAATTAACTGCAAAGGCCCTTGACAATAGCGTTTTAATTCTGTTCATTTTAATTCGAAAGGTGCAAAACCTAAAAAAAACTGGTACCAAGACCGATGAAACTGCATTTGCAAAAACAACTACAAAAATGATTACTCTTTTTTGTAATTAAAGAATCAAGAAAAGAAATGCTATCGTTCTGTTCAGTTTTTAGAGTAAAAGTAATATTAGGGTGTTTAGAATTCAAATAGTCGAGGAAAAGAGAGCAATGGGACCGATCATGAAACAATGAAAAGGTATCATCTACATATCGCTTGTATTAAAAAAGTTTGAAGTCAAGAGGACAATCTCTAAGCCATTGTTGCTCTTGAGAGCACATAAAAATATTGGCAAAAGTAGGGCCAAGTGGTAGCCCATACCTAACCCGTCTAACTGTTGATAAAATTTATTGTCAAAAACAAAAAAAGAGTTCAATACAGAGCGCTGAAGGAGAGTCTTGAATAATGCCCTACTGAGGCCCAGAACAGTCTCTACGCTTTCGAACAAACAGTTTAAAATGATTTCAAAAGTTTCATTTAAATTAATGTTTGTAAAAAGATTCTTGACGTCAAACGATGCCATATAAAAATAATCAGCATTAGGTACTTCAGTGACAAGATTGACGAAAGATTTTGAATTCTCAATTGTAAAGTCATTGCACGTTAAAGGATTCAAAATAGGGACTAGAAATTTTGACAAATTAAAGCTAGGTGTGCGATGGGCAGCATAGATTGGCCGAAATGCAAACTTATTTTTAAAATCTGGGTTATGGATTTTGGGTAAACCATACAAGACCCCAGGGCCAGAGCCCTCTTAGTTTAAGGTTTGCGGCATTCGTACTCTTGTCCATAGAGTGTTTATTGTGTGTCCTAACTTTCCATACTTACACAAAGAGTTCGATATATTACGATGACATTTTGCCAAAAACGGATTTCCTTCTACTGTTTGTGACAGGCATATTAATAAATTTTTGTCAAAGATTTATGAAAATCTCCATCTGTTCAGTTTGTGCTCAACAATCTTTCTTTGTAAAGTTACCGTATTTTCGCCATCAGTCATTGAAACTAAGTGAATGTGTTAAATTCCTTTTAATAAGTTTTCCCTAAACTCAAAATTCAAATGATCTAGTGGATAATTTTACAATTGGTTCTCCATTCCGTTTCAAAGACAACTCTGGTGTACCAATACAGGTGTTCATGTTGTGAATTGCAGTACGTTGGTTCTACTTGCCGGACCCTGATGACTAGAGTTTCCGAGCACGCTTGGCGAAGTTGCAGATCCGGGCTTCTTCTTGGGTCCCCTTACTGTCCTCTGTTAGATCTCACGCAGAAGAGTGCAATGTTCCGCTCTCTCTAAACGACTTTAAAATCTTGGCCTGTACCTCTAACAGACAGATCTGCGCATTCTCGAATCTTTGCATATTTACAAAATTAAATCTACTCTGAATGATGCCCTAAGTGCTTTTCCGCTTCAAGTTGCCAACACATTGTTCAGTTGTCCAGTTTTCCTCTACCTTTCATTGTGTTTTGCCTTTGTTGTTCGCGTTTTCTTAAAGTTTAAGCTTTTTAAAACCACTTCATTGGTGAATTTTTTTAGTGGATATCCTGTGATTTAATTTTTCCTTTTTTGTTTTTTACGTGAATTTTGCTGAAGTTAGGCTGCTACTCCGAAACGTTCTGTTTTATTTGATCATTAATGGCTTTACGTGTAGCGATTTTCACCTCGCTTTATCTTCTCAAGCTCACAAGCATCAATACGGGAGTTTTTTAATATCTTTCTCCAGTACTTTTGTAAGTGAACATCCTTCGCCTCTAGCCGAAAGCAGTAGGCATCCATGAAGTCAGGGTGCCCAGGATAACGTTTCTTCATTGCTTAACAAATAAACGATGATCCTTCACTCTCTCATAAAAATAACTCTGCTCGTGTGTTTGATAATCCACTAAAATTTCATTGCCTAATCTTGAGACCAAATTAATGAAATGATTAATCAAAAAAATGTATTCAATTAATTTAAGGTAAATGTGAAGGAGATGACTAAAATCGATTTTCTACTTTTTGGTGCCTAAACATAGTTTATAAGATGTAACTAAACAATTTTTCTTCTATGCTTTTTCCGAAGGAATTGAGTATTTATCGAGTTATAGCGGTAAGTTACTCACTAGAACTCTAGTGTTTAAAGCGGAAAGAAATTGTTTTGAGGCGAAGACTACAATGGACTCTCCTTTTCGGCACGCTCGAATGATCAAGCGCACTCCAGCCATCAAAGACGAAAATTAACATACCGCTATAACTCGTTGAATACTCATTTGCCTCAAAAGCATAGTTAATTAGTTGTAAATAAACAAGTTTTCTTCTATGCACTTTCCGTCAAAAATGAGCATTTAACGAATTTTAGCGGTGATTTACTTACCGGAATATTATCGGTGCAAGCTCGGGAAAACTAGGGGGAAGACCCCAAATGGACTCAGCGACATGGGGGATGTTGCCGCGCTCCGGTATTCTTATGACTGTTGTCGTAAACTAAGAATAAGTTTAGGGCAAGCCTTACGTACCCTCGTAGCATTCGTGTAGAGTCTACCACAAACGTTAGTCTAAAATTGCCCCATCTTGCGATCTTGCTTCTTTGCATTGTTAAATAGAATAGATTTCATGCTGAAAATGGACATTGTTTACTGTTTTCATATGTTGTGAACATTTAGCCTTTCGTACGTCCTTCATATGTGTTCAAATGTTTGTCTTTTTTTTCCAGATCAGTCGGTCAATAATTTGAAACTATTGTTCTTGTACGCATTAGTATGAGTCGGCGCTGCCGCACACGCTTGTTCATGGTTACTAGTGTGTGTTGCTGTGGCACTGGGAATGAATGAACTAAATTCCTTGATGCGTATATCTTTACTTCCTTGCCATGCGCCAAAGCATCAAATTATTGAATAATAATCATGAAGGTAAAATAGCAAAACGGAGCCTTCAGGGGAAGACTCTTATTGGACTCTCCCTTAACCAGTCAAGTTATCGTTAGTTTAAATGACATTATTTCATCTAAACACTGTTACTAGTATTTTCCTAGATATAGGTGTTCACTACCCCTGTCCAGCTAATATTTGTGGGTGGTAACCTTAATTGTGTTATTAAAGAAGAGATCCTAGAAGTGGGTTCTGCATGGCTCCACAGGCTCCGCGGGGTCGGCTAATGATAAAAGACGAAAATTAACATACCGCTATAACTCGTTAAATACTCATTTCACCTGAAAAGTGCATTGAAGAAAAATTATTTGCTTTTATCTAATTAACTATGTTTAGGGAGCAAAAATTGGAAAATCGATTTTTGTTCTTTTCTTCACAAACACCTAATTTAATTAAATAAATTAAGGTAATGTATTATTTAATTGATTATTTAAATTACATTAAGGACTTAATTTTGAGTAGGGCACCAATATGTTAGGACTCTACACTCAGTCTAACTTTTTCCTCGTCGCACCAATAATCTTGGCCACGCTATGTTGAAGCAATACTTGAACAACTAAAATCGAAGATTCTACTGCGGAAAAGTTAGAATGAGCAGGGTCTTTCAGATATATCTGCACAAAGTTAAAACAATATTAATTCCGATTCTTCCACAAGTTGGCGACACTGAAGAGCATTAGTTATGCTTAGCTCACTATGAAACGGGGCTACTACCAAACCCAGCCAAACCCAGCCTTATGGAAAAATTCTCTCCACTGTACTGGGCGGACAGTTTATGAGGTTTGCAAGCGTTTTGATGAATCTAACCAAAATTGTATATTCGCCTACACACCGAGAAAATATAAAATCGAAAACCTCTCTTTCTAGATGGACTGAAAAAAGCCTTGAGACTAATCCAACCGTATCGTTATTGACTTTGGCCAAAAAAAGGCTCGTAGCATAATTGAAATTCACGGAGCGATCAAAGACATGAGCCTAGCCTCATATATCCAAGGTAGGAAGCATCTGCTTATCAATGAGATGAACGATTTCTTGTGAAGAGGTAAAAGAAAGATTTGCACCGTTCAAAGACCATGCATCGAATCAACCAACAAGTTCTATTCATATGAAGAGATGCTTGTGACAGACGTAACAATCGCTGAATTGCCTCTTCGAGCACTTACGTTAAGCCCACAACTACGAAGGAACCATTTAACCTGATACCCTTTTCGTGGTTACCTCTCAGGGTGACGTCTCTACCCACTTATTTGCCGACGATGGAAAAGTGAATGCTGAATCTCATTGCAACGTTTTGCAAGTAGAAATCCCTCTATGGTTAAAGGCCAAGGCTCCAGACAAGAAATTCGTGCTTCAACATTACTCGGTTCCAGCCCACATGGTGAGAAAAACCCATTGGATTGTTATGTTTGGTCACAAATTTGAGCTGATGCTTGTGTAATACTTGTGCAGCAGTTCCAACCTTGAAAAGGACATCAAATAGGTCGTGGAGTCGTTGAAAACCGGAAAGGATAAGTTAATCCGCGCTTTCTCCAGTTCTGAAAATAGTGTAGAAGCGGTCTTCGTGCCTTTAAGGTCAGTAATTTCGAATAAAACTGTAACTTTTCCCCTAAGTTATTATAATTTAAGGTTACAAAGGGAAATCGTATGGATTTATCCAAAAGGTTTTGCACTTTCGTTAACAAAATCTAAGAATATCGGAAACATCTAACATAAAATGTTTGAGTTAAACGGAAGTCAAAGGCAACTAAAGGTAATGATTTTCATGCTCTTCAAAATTCACTTGGAAGTTAAATTGTTAACTTCAATCTTAACTTCGTCAATGAGCTTTCAGAAGGTAAATGGCTCATTGGCCAGATTTGGGGAGAGGCAACAACGTCGTAAGATAGGTGAGAATAGATGCAAAAATTAATGAAAGCGTTTGTACGATTCTAGGAGTGGAATAATTTTCAAAAATGAATGACTATGTTTCATTTTGCTCCGACATAAGCGCTTTCATCTGGTAGTCTGATGTAATTGCTGCTCGTTATTTTGCTGCAAGTTTCAAATACGAGTAATTCTCAGCAATGTAGGGTAGGGTGACACTTATTTTTCGACTTGTGAAATTCAACTGGGACTGGCGGCCATATTGTGAGGTTCTAGCCAGAAACAATGTAAAACTTTTTTTGAAAAAAAATAATATTTAGAAGTCGCCCAAGGAGCTCAAAGTTTGACGTATTAATAGTATTAATGCTAATTAGTGTAAAAAGTCCCAAATATTCCATATTTTTGCAGATATCATTCAAAGTGTGATAAATGGAAAAACCGGTCAATTCTAAATTCTGTGAATAGCAGAAAGGAATGCCGAAATTGTAAACAAGGTTTTAAGGCCAAAATACACGCACGCTTTTTTCACCGTCACCGATCATCACGAGCGGCATTAAGCCCCGCCCACAGCAAGCAGTGAGCGTGAACGGTCACTGCTGAGCTAAAGCTCATTTTACACCTGCGGTGTGGAGCGTCGGTGTGGAGCGACGGTGAACTTGCTAGAGCTCCTCCCACGAGAGGATTGAGTGTCGGTGCACACCGGCTTGCTTTTACGTTGCCGCTCAACACGACGCTCCTTCCCCAGAGACAGTAATCTACAGTATTGCTCATGCAATACTGACAGAATACTTGGCAGAACAATTTTCAGAGATTTAACAGGATAATTTGCAGAAGTAAAAAGTCTAATATTATAAAAAGCTTTAATACTACCCAGTTACCTTCAAAAAACACTGTAAATGGAAAGAAAAAAAATACCAATTACTAATTTGTAGGTGTACTTTTTTTACTTTTTCCTTTAATTTGAATAATCTTCTAATGACACCTGCCGAATTTTTTCCGTGTATTTGAAGTACTTTTCTGGAGAGCAATGTACATTGTGCAACTTAATTACACTGTAATTAATTTTACGTTTACATACGCGGTGTATATTTCTTTGATTTTTTGAATAATGAGAGCTGTCTTCTATCTTGGCCTCTCAGTGTTTGAATTTTCATTTTAACCATTGCAATATCATAATTTGGGAAGTGAGATGCTAAATTTTTTAAAGCCTCTTCACTGGACACTCTGTTTTTATACTCTGCGAGCCTAACGTTCC
>JACJUY010010588.1:0-24648 GCA_014220935.1 Platorchestia sp. MABIK
CAATCCAGAGACTGATGACTTTCATGTCCAAGAGGAATAGAACAATCCAGAGACTGATGACTTTCATATCCAAGAGGAATATAACAATCCAGAGACTGATGACTTTCATGTCCAAGAGGAATGGAACAATCCAGAGACTGATGACTTTCATGTCCAAGAGGAATAGAACAATCCAGAGACTGATGACTTTTCTTAAGACTTATTTTCAAACAATTTTCCACAGGTGCGCCAATACCTCAATGATGTTTTCTACGCGAGTGTTAGATTGATTTACAATTTAAAGCTCGCTATTTGCACACCACCAGGTGAATGTAGTCGCCAGAACTCACAAACCTATTTCGCATTCAAAATATTATTGAACTGTTCATTCTACTTTATCTATTTGAGAATTACTGACACAAGGTCATAATTACTGGATTCACACTGGATGATATACAGTATGGATCTTTTGCTCTCAGACTACTGGATGACACATATATCACCAAGGTAATGAAAAATTGCAAGGACTTGCGGATCAAAACGCAATTAAGATACGTTGACAAAAGTTCAACCCAATAAATGAAGTTTAATATTAACATGTCAGTTGACGTTTGCTCTCATGCTCCTTGTGCTTTGATTATTCTTCATTATTCAGATTATTTTCCTACGTTTCACGTTTTTCAGGTTTTATATGCTTTCCATGTACTGAAGAACACTCCATTTTTCGTCCTGTTCAAATCGAATGCCAGTGTAATGTACGCTAGCTACGTAATGCTATTTTATGTTTGTGAGAACAAGGCACTGGTTACATTATCAATATATTGAAGTTCTGGTTAAATTCCCCCTCTCCCCGCATGTTCATCTGACATTACATCCGATCCAAACACCGATATGGCCTCTAAAAAATGGGCATGCCTCGCTTCTTCGCTTTGCGCTGTCGACGATATTAACAAAATTTAATTAGATTCACTCTATTCAGTTTACAATTGTCCGAGTGACGAACAAGAAATGAGGTTTTACTTAAAAAGAGCCTTTTTTGTTCGGAAACCGTTCTCATTACGCGGACAGCTATTGCTTCGCTTCCAGCCTGTGTTGCAAAATTTACTTCTTTCCGACCAAAATGCACAGAAATAGTTTTTGAAAGGAAATTTGACCAGAATGACCACTCAGCATTTGATATGTCTACTTAAAAATTGTCGGAACATCTTATCTAGGTAAATGTTGTATTTAGCATGAGAAATTTAAATTTATACACATCTACCGCGGAAAAACCTAACCTGTGAACCACGCTTCCAACCTCGCTGAATTAATTCTATTGAGTATTAAGCATTTTTTAAACACACATGTGATTTTTAGATTAGATTATTATTTAGTTTAAGATTATTAGATTATTAGTTAGTTTGAAACTCCCTATCCGCAAAAAATGCGATCCAAAGAGAGGAAGGAGGACGGCACCATTTAGTATGGAATTAAGGGAACGCAGAATCTATGCAGAAAAGGCATAGAAACAGTTAGTTGAGATATAAGTCCATGAAACAAGATCAAAGTTGAAGAAGGAAGTAGAAGGTGCTGCAAAACAGGACAGCAGTGAACCGAAAAAAAGATTGTCCTTAACATAACAAAAACATTTTATTTCACCAAAAAAAAGACCTACCTAACTCTCAGCTCGGGCCCTTACATTTTCCCCGGGGAGCGATACAATAAAAATTCCCATAGATACAATAGTTGTATCCCCCTGAGGGGTTGTAGTATAATTATTCAGCAGCCACACAACGGGGAACCTCCAAATGAAGCACTACAAATACTCGCAAATATTTAGATTAAATAATCGTGTGCATGATTCCACGAACTAATTTTCAATGTGAATTTAAATGCGCATGGAAGTGTTTACACCACCACCTTTGCCAGAAGATAAATACTTAAGTTCAGGAGTAAAATTCAGAACATAACTATGTTTTTAATTTGCCCAGAATACGAATTATATTTTGACATTAGAATGTACTATCTCCTCTACTCACTTTCAAAACATAGGTCATGACGAAATTATTACTTTTTTAAGCCCAGTGATAATTAAGTGAGCATATAACCTTGGGGCGCCTCAACGAACTCAAGTTAAACTCTTGATGAAATTGAAGTTCTTTGTAGTTTTAAAATCTTAAATAAAAACTTATTTGTTTGTAGTTTTATACCCATATTTTAAACCTCATTTATCATTGTTTCCAATAGGTCGATTAGATTATTAGTTAGTTTAAGCCTCCCTATCCTCAACAAATGAGATCCAAAGAGAGGAAGGAAGAAGGCACCATTTAGTATGGAGTTGAGTTAAGGGAACGTGGAATCTATGCAGAAAGGGCATAGAAACAGTTAGATGAGAAAGAAGTTCATGAAACAAGATCAAAGTTGAAGAAGCAAGTAGTAGGTGTTGAAATAATAGGACAGCAGTGAACCGAAAAAAAGTGGGTCCGTAACAAAACAAAAACCTATGTTATTTTAACAAAAAGAAAGCCAACCTAACCTTTAGCTCGGGCCCTCACTCCAATAGGTCGATTCTTGANCAACCCAAATCCTAATTCTAATACAAATTGTACTTATATTCGAATTATTTGTACATAGTTCTTATTTATAAAGATAGTTGTAGTTCTACACTTACAATCACTTACCCACACAAACACACGCACACCCATTCAACCACTTATATACACATGGAAGCGTCTTCACAGACGCGCATGCGTACGCACTCACATCGGAAATACGCCAGTAGGTTGCAGCAATATACAATTTGACTGCACTATAGTCTGCATTTATGTTAGGCGTATTGGTGAATATGAGCAAAGACTCCAAAATCCAAACATCATGTTCATTTCCTGCAGATCAGATAATAGAGAAATTAGGGTTTTTGAAAGGATGATTAAAATTCCGCCAGTGATCTCGAATTGCTAATTGAGTTGGAAAGGAGAGTGTGCGACCAGTTCTGAATTAAATTCCCATTTGAAATATTTCCTTTTAAATAAGATTAGTTTAAAAAAAGCATCATTTTTTAAGAGAAAGGAACAAGTGAAGGAATGCATCTATGAAATGGATGTATCTATTTCAATAAGCGTGACTGCTGCACGCAGACTTTTGCAAGCAGTACTGAACTCCAACAATTTATTCGGCACAGCCAACATTCAGGAATTGCTCACAGAACCAGTTCCATGAAATTTCCTCTTCTGCATTACCAAAATTGGCAGTGCCTCCGTACACTTCATTATTACTTTGAGCACAAGCTATCATGATCACGCACATGACCACGTCCTACTATTATTACCATGTCAGTCGCCCGCACCATATCATTGCAGGTAATTGACAGGCGCTATCATTTGCAGGATCGAAATCTTGACGCAGTCCTCATCAGAAGAGTCAATGTTTAGCAATACCCAAGCCGTGCCGTCGTCTTCATCAAGTCCATCCAATAAGCAGAAATTTGAGAACCCTTCAAACTCGCACGAATCCCATTGCTTTCCGATGCCATTAAAAATCAGAGAAGTTTTCCAGTTTTGCCTTAGATTCTCCGGTAAAAACTCGAGCAAGGCCAAAGTCTTTAAAAAATGACAGCTCATGAACATCCAGCTTTTAAAGAGGAACTTTTTTAGCCAGGAAGTTTCCAGCTTCCATGGATTTATTATTTCTGAACCAAAGACCAGAACTATGGATGTGAAAGAGCTGCTCAAATTACAACTACGTCAAATATGAACGGATTGTTCTATTACGTAATTAAATGAGACGTATGTGTGCAGTTTTCTTAGTTAGGCGACTCATACTAAAGTTTTTGGAATAGAAACCTTGGTTCTGAAGAGTCGAGCTCCAGCCGATGAAGAGAACAGGAGCACTGATGGCGGCTGTTTGCCGTGTCGTCATCTCCGTCAATTTTGACTTCACGGTTCAGTCTCGGCTCGGCTCATTTCAGAGCCAGACTTGCCGCTTGAGAGAGATGGAAACTTTATTATGATATTGAAGAATATTGGCTCCTTAGACACGATGACCCTTCAGAATCAAGTCTATTGAGCTCCAAAATTTGAGGAAACCGACAACTGAATTAGATTCATAAAAAACTTGAGCGAATTAGGTATCTTGCGCGAGAATGCATTAATTCTTTGCCTGAGGCAGGTAAAAGTGAAGTTTAATATTCAATTTAAATTTAAAGTCATTGTAGTAAGCAATGTTGAAAAATACCAAACACTAACTGGATCATGTTTTCATCTAGTTTTGATTAAGTATTTTTTTAAGCGGAGTTTATGACTACTGGTTGGTCAGCAGAGTAACGAAAACTCCATCAGTGACGAAATATGGCTCACGTCGCAGTTAAAGAGTTAGGGCAACTCAGAAGCCTTTGCAAATGCTCTAATCCCTAATAGTCCAATATAATTGAGCTTTGTTTTAAAACTAACATTAGTTATGAAAGATATGTTGCCTGAGCAGTTAAAAGAAAAACGTTATATAAGAACTTCCACAAGCAGTCAAGTGCAAATGGATCGGCGGCTGGTTTAAATGGGACGATGATTTCATAACTCAATTTTCCCTTTATTTGAATTTTTCCATTGATCACCAAAGTAATGAGACCCATTATTCGAGAAACAATTTTAATTTGTCATACCGATGAGAAGAAATGATGTCCCGAAATGCGAACAACGTCTTCATTTCGAGCAAAGATCATTTGTTTCACACATGCTGCAATAGGCTCCCAACTATTACACATTACATTATTTACTATTTCAAAGATTCAACATACCCATGTTTTGTAAAATCTCTGATTCATGTCACAATGAATCCCAAGCGCACGCTAGCTCTACAACGCACTTAGATTGTTCAAAATAAAAAAATTGGTGGGCCCAAATATCGCAAACAAACACTCACCCATACATCGGAAAATCTAATTTTAGGTTACACTATATGTCAAATGTCTGCTAGCCCCACAGCGAAACCCAAAATGTTCGAAATACTAGATTTGCAAGCACGAATATCGCGAACAAACACTGATCTAAATATTGAAAATTCCCAGGTTTAACAAACACCGAATCACAAGCGCACATTAGCTTTACAACACTACCCTGAATCTTCTAAAACAACATTACACGAGCTTTATTGCAGGATATGAATCTATCTTCTTTACTTCAGAGCCCTCCTTGACGCTCCGTTGAAGTAGAACTCTTCTTCACAAGCAGCTCTTGTGGCGTCCGCAAACCGCACAAAATGAGGATGCACAGTTCTAAGAGGCAGGTACAAGGACGGGGGTGGCTTCTGTGCGCAAATGCCAGGCTAATACCGTTCTCTTCAAGATTTTTGTCTCATTCTAGTCGTGAAAACGTGCTAGCGGAAGTTACAGTTAATGGTTTGGTTTCAGAGCATTTTGTTTAAATTTCAAGTGGCCTGAAAACGAAACTAATTATGTGATTTTGTTCCATTTCATCTCTTCGTGCAAATTGTCTAAATGATGGGGAAAATCTATTTGAATGCAAGTATAAACTGCTCGCTGTCTTGAGAACAAAGTGCACTAAAAATCGATCTGATTGGATCTTAAATGTACTGGTAATGTTCAAAGGACGAATCAAACACACAAGTTCCATCAGACGAAATTTAGTATCTTCAAGAAATTTAGGCTTTCGTTTTCCAGAGAATGCACAGAAAATTCGAATGCACGTCATATTTATCTCATTTACTCTAAAATAAATTTTGCTAGCTCTAAAAAATTAATTACTCCTAGTCTCTTGCATTCATGAAATAAATATTCTTTACTCATTCTTAAAAAACTAAATAGCTAGTCCATTCGTCCTGCACTGCTCTCTTTGTCTTGTACATTCAAGAAATAAGTATTTTATATTCATGTGTAAAAAGAATAAATGAGTATTCCAGTCGCACTGAAGCACACTTATGTCTCGTGCAAGTAGAAAAAATATTTTACAATTATTCCCAGGAAAAATAAATAAGTATTTCATTCGTCCCCCAATGTTCGCTCTCTCTCTCACCAACACATCGCCACGCCAGGTTCTCGTCTCACAAAATCCTCCCCTCGATTCACAGCGCCAAATTCCTCGTGTCCCACTCGTAGAAGAATATTCCCTCAGAAATAACTCTAGTCTCAGCAGCACTAGCCCCTGTTGCTTCAATGGCGAGAAGTGTCTAAAAACGTTACACTGAGTTTTGAGTTCGTTCTTTTCTAAAACAACTCCTCAGTTTCTTCGTTCTACTCTGGTAAGTCTGCACTCCAGCTCGATGTGTTTTTTTCTTGCCTTATTATGTTGCCCGAATTTTCGTTGCAGATGTTGGTTCTGAATGCTGCCTCCGAGGCACTCTGAGTGAGAAAGTATACGGTATCTTTCACACTACATTTCAATTTTTATTCGTGAAGGACGGATGGCAAATTAAATGGATTCATTTCATCAAATCATTCTTGTAAGAAGTATAGTGAAATTTTTGTCAATTTATCTTACATATCACGATTCATCTTGTATATCACGATTTCTCTTATATATCACGATTTATCGTATATATCACGATTTATCTTATATATCACGATTTATCTTATATATCACGATTTATCTTATATATCACGATTTATCTTATATATCACGATTTATCTTATATATCACGATTTATCTTATATATCAGAAATTTCTGAAGTCATGTCCTAGGTTTAAACAATAATCACTTTGGCTCTGATTTTTCCTTTTAATGTCAAAACCGAACCCATTTCATTCCAAAATTTTCCTCCCCATTGAAGAGTGAAGTTTTAACAGAGAAAAATGGTATGAAGTTTCAGTTCCCTTGTTCATGGAACCTAATTTCCAAAGACCAGCGAAAAGTCATCACTGTAACAACACCCGTCACATTGAAAACGTTTCAAATTCTTATTATGTTAACTCAAAGCCTAATTTCGCATGAACAACGAGGTCGTGAAGTTGTTGCAGTTCAACATTATTTCCTCACTAAATAGCAATCGTACGAGGGTACGAAATCCCAAAGAGCCCGTTGTTTTATCCCGTTGAAAAGGGAGAAAGTTAGCCCCAATCCCCTTCTTTGCCCAGATATCCGAGATGGAACAAGTTCGACCTGGGGCAATCGTCATTATTGCGTCTTGACGTTAGTTGCTTGCAAATAATTTCGTTGAAGCAGTATAGCTGCCACCGAAAAATTGTCTGTCGACTTGGCTATGTTACGTACTGTTATTATTCTAGCTAAAACTTTCAAATATAAGGATTTTTAACAAGGGACTCTAAACGTTTGAATTAGAACAAGTAAAAACACTTCAAAAATAAGCCAAGTGGATGAAAGACTTTCGTTACGGGCTGCACGGCTCGGACGATGTACTTTGTTTGAAAATACGGCCTCACTTGAGGAACTAAATGCAGGCGTTCATGAGAAAATGGCGAGCTTTAATTTGCAAGGCAGAGAAATTTCACGCGAAGAATGCCTTCGTATTAATTGCGAAAAATTTTTGCAAGGGAAAAAATACGAATTTTGGTACGGATTAATTAATTCAAGTTTCGCATGCAAAAAAAATGCTTAAAATATGGAAAAAACAGTTCTAATTTTTTACAGAATCGTACACCACAACAGCTACTGAGAATTTGAAGTGGTCTTGATGTTGCGAAAGTGCTCCTTGAAATGAGGATTGTGAATTTTTTACCCAGCTCTTTGGGAATTTTTATCGCCGTCCAAAAAATTTTTTTTTATCGAGATCCTTGAAATTTTCATCATGATCCATAAATCTTTCAACGAGATCCTTACACTTTTTGTCTAGATCCGTGAATGTTTATTCGAGATTCGTGAATTTTTTCTTCGAGCTCCGTGCACTTTTTATCGAAATCCGTGAACACTATTCGAGAAACGTGTTTTCAATACGCTCATTTATTTGGAGATTCATGTATTTTTTCATATCCGGGAATTTTCCATAAAAATGTGTACATTTTTCTCAAGATACGTGAGTTTCCTGACCTTTAACTCTCCTCCTCCAAATGTACTTCGATTTCAAATGTATTTTAAAATTTAAAGACTAGATGCGCTTGAATGCAGGGCCTTCAATAAAAACTTGATGAAATGTATTTTGTTGTGGTTTGTTCGCATTTCTGACTTTTTTAACTTCAATTCTGAATGAAAAAAAAGCATTTCCAGATTTTAAAATTTGACTAAGCTATAAAAACACTACTTCGAGGACGATGCATCCCCTTTTACATATATTTTAAAAGCAAAATGATCTTCAAAATTCACTTCGGTTAAACCTTGAATGCAAAAGTCAGAGTCCAATAGAAAATTGAAGGTTAAAATGCCTCATCCCTACCAGTACACAAACTCGTATTTAAGCTCTGCAGTCAGTACACAAATTGTAAAAGCGAACAGCTGGAATCCAAAACTCACTTAATCCGCTTACTAAGTACAGTTAACGAACCACCATAGTTTTAACATTCGTCTAACACTCGCATGGCCTTAACTATTGTAACCAGTAACTAACACAACTATGATAGGTGCCGCATGTTTAAGGGTGAGTAACTACTCGTATCAGCGACCATGACACCGTCGCCACACTGTTCCGATTTCCTTCAAATTTTGGTGATGCGCGCAACCTGCTCTGAGGCTGAATGGCAAGTCATTAGAGCAGTTCTCGACTACTTGTGTGAATGTGATCGTATTATTCGCGCCGGATCTCGGAGCTGGTGCGTGCGTGTGTTGGTGTAGCAACAAGATCAAACAACCCACACAGACAACGCCGCCCATACAGCCCACGCTGTCTCGCAGCCCTCAGAGCCCACACAGTAAATGCAGCCCCTACTGCTGTAGACACATTAGACTACTGCTGTAGGCACATTAGACTGCTGCTGTAGACACATTAGACTGCTGCTGTAGACACATTAGACTGCTGCAGTGGATACATTAGACTGCTGCTGTAGACACATTAGACTGCTGCTATGGACACATTAGACTGCTGCTGTAGACACATTAGACTGCTGCTGTAGACACATTAGACTGCTGCTGTAGACACACTAGACTGCTGCTGTAGACACATTAGACTGCTGCAGTAGGCACATTAGACTGCTGCCACAGGCACATTACGTAGCTGCTGTAGACACATTAGTTAGACTGCTGCTGTACTCATATTAAATAGCTGCTGTACTCAAATTAAATAGCTGCTGTAGTCATATTAAACAGCAGCTTCGGGCCAAAGACAAGCCAACACCGGGGCAAATTCTAGCGCTCGTTCGCCCGATCTGCAGGATTGGCGCGATTTGAACAGATCCCGATCGAGAGCACCTAGAAGCTGAACAAACGTCGGCTCCAAGCCGCCTTCTTCGTTCATGAAATGCAGGGCATGGCGACACGGCTCCGGCTACAGCTGACTTGTTGCGCCATTTGCAGCGGACGTGTAACAAGTAATGTTCGTGTCACATGGTTGTATTGCTCGGCTGTTCCTGTCACACGGCTGTTTGCGTCACACGGCTGTTATAGCGTTGCCTACACAGCTGTTTGTGCCACACGGCTGTTATAGTGTTACCTACACAGCTGTTTGTGTCACACGATTGTTATAGTGTTACCAATCGCTTACGTTACACGGCTGTTTGAGACACACGACTGTTTCTTTTGCATAACTGTTTCTGTCACACAGATGTATGTTTTACACGGCTATGTGCTTCTCACATTTGCCTTTAAGGGCGTTAAAAAATTGAACTCATCAGTCAGTTTCATGTTTGAAAACATCATGTTTCCTTTGGAGAATTTTTCTCTCTTTGCATCTAATTCCTCAGTCTGTACAAGAGCGACTTCGACTAAAAATTTTAAAATGGCGGTTGCATTCCAGTCCTGACCATCTGCATTGCCATTTTTGTTGGAGTCCGCAATGTATGACTGCAGAGAAAAAGTGAATACATTTCGACACTCATTAAAGACTCTACTTCTGCACTCCCTAGACTATGCTTTCGCTTTTTGAACCGAATCCGCACTCATATATAGCGAAAAAAACATTGACAAGCTTCACTACTTTCTCTCTACGCCTTGTTCATCAGAGAATTAATAGGATGAAATTTTCAAAGCATTTCATAAGCGGCTTAATGGGGTGAAATTTCATATCATTTCATGATGGGATTAATGGGGCAAAATTTCCAAACCATTTCATGAGGATATTAATTAGTGATATTTTCATGGCATTTCTTGAGAAGATCAGCTGCGCAAAATGTGCGAGCTTCTAAGTGGAGATGTGATCTCTATTTGCGACGTGAGCACTCTGCGTTGGTGTAAAATTTCTGTGCATGAATCTAAAATTTTTAAGAGCCCTAAATAATAAGCGTAGAAAATTCAGCAAGAGAGTGAGCTGCGGAAATTAACTCTATTCTTCGACATGAGTCTCGCCCGTCGCCCGCACCTGGCATCCACAAAATGTGTCAAAATACTCCTGAAAAAGCCTTTATTTTCGAGCAAGTCAAGTTTTAGGCGCCGCGCACAGGAACCGAAAAATCTACCACGTCAGGAGATGCCGGCAGCACCGCAGATTAAACGCGAGTGGAAGTCGTTTGTTTAGCAGTTGACATTTCCTCCGTTCCGAGCTTTATTGCATCTTTTATTTGGGAAGAAGCCGTAAATTTCTGGCGGGCCAATGTTACGGGTTAGAAACAATAACGACGGCATATTACGACGACACCAAGTCTTAAATTGCTGCCGCGGCAACGCTCCGGTAAGCGGGAATTATCACAAAAGAAAATACTTGAATAAGTGATCTTGAACACTCTCAGCGTCTGAATTTTCAAAGTAGCTGAGGAGCAGAAAATAATGTAGGCACTTTCCTTAGGTATCAAGGGCTTAAAAATAACAGTGTGCGATCATTTCCTTGAGATTAAAGTTATGGAATTAAAACTAATCTAGTGTCATTTCTTAGCTCACCACAACATGCAAATTGAATGTGGATTCAATTTCTTGGCTTAAAGACCTTTAAGGAAAATATGAATTAATTTATGTCCCTAAATAGAGTAGCATGCATGACCTGGCAACATCGAGGTCACATAATTTGCACATTGCCTGCCCAAAACTGCGCCAGGTCGCCAGTTCCAGTGACACGCCACACAACCAAACGCTGGCAGCAACTGCAAGCCGCGTTCCGTGCATGCTGCATACCAAACACCGCATCATCATCATCAAAATTCACAGAGTGAACGCCCATCACGATATTTGGCGCGTGAGTAAGGGGTTAGTTGCAATTATTGTCGTTCATTTGAATTATCACGGCTTGAAACCAGATAAAGTAAGCGTGAAACTAAGCTTGGCGGATCACAACATTTAGCACGCCCGGACGCAGAGAATGCACAGGAAGGCGTAAGTTACGCTGCTTAGAGAGCTAAAAGGCTCTCCTGTGCTGCACGAAGAGTAGGCGCTCTTATTATGCACGATATTTTCGCCGCGACTTATAAATATTGATGGTTTTTTTCACGTAAACTAAGACCTGCATCTCAAGAAGAATAGACGCGAGGAAGCCATGAAAAATAACTTTTAGGAAGTTTCAGATTTAGACGCAAGGCATTTTTGTGAAATGCGGCAACTTAGCTCTGGGATAAACAACGTTTCGATGCACATGTGGTCTCACCGTGGCTCTTTAGGCGCCGCAAAATATTTAAAATGTTACTTTAAAGAAAACAATCGCCAACCTATCAAAGCCGACGCAGAGAAATTCACAGTTCTCTGGAAAACTCGAATCACATCGTTGAATTTTTTTAGCTTTTTACTGGTACAAGATTCATTAACCAATATCACGCATTACATGACAACATTGTTTTAATTTAAATAAATTCATGATGAATGATCCCTTACTCATTTAATCCCCTCCATGTCGTGAGGCCGGAATTTTAAAGGATCATGCCACTGTAAAGATGCAGAAGGCATTGCAAGATCATCTGTAAACTTCATCACACAACGTAAGCTTTCTGCAGTTACAATCTCAAAGCTTGAGCTTTTATTGGTTAAGTTTTAAACGTTATGCTTCTGAGAACCCTGCAGTATTGCCAGATGCTCAGCTCTCAGATTTTATTTTAAAAACTCAATTTCCCAATTTTAGAGGGATGAACTCACGTATTATCGCCAAGTTGACCGAAAACCTTGCGTTGCCAGCAACACCAAATCGACAACAAGCCTTCGAAAATCCGGCCCCTGATTGTTGATAATCTGTCCGTCGGCTCAGCGATATCAGGAACGCGGGCCGTAGTCAAAAGTGAGGCGGCCCATCAGACGATATCCAAAAAATCGGTGTTGCCGAAACGCCTTCCTGGATCTGTGCAAAAACTATCCCCGTTTCTGCAAAAATTTATAGCGCGAATATTTATGATTATTCTGGAAATATCTCCGGTAAAATTTTACATATTTTACGAACGGAGATTAGCAGCGATGCTGAAGAAAGTCGGATATTTCATGCGTGCAGAGTTATTTAAATTATCGATCATTGGAATCTCCCCTTCTGGTATTGTCACTCGTACGTTCTATGATGTTGAGGAATTTATGTCATACCTATTTTCCTGAACTCTTATATCTATTTTTCTTTTATTTATCAATTCTTAAAGGTATTTTTCAGAAAGATCTTTCGAAACCTGTGCCTGTTAATAATACTGATGGATTTTATTCAACTTTTTGACTAGATGCAATATTCCAAGCGGAAACTGTTACAAATTTACTTGTGTAAAATTTTCGTAGTATTGGGTTATAAGCATCAGGACTTGAAATATGAGAGATGAATTTTGCAGCCTAGTTGAATGCTGTTAATCTTGTTTCATAGGTCATCTCGATGCTAGGATATTTAAAAGTGCGTTAATTCAAGCTGTTCTTTTATCATGTCAATGACAGCGGGCTTTGAATATATTCTGCTAAGGCTGCTTTTATTCAAATGCTCAGAAAAAAACGAATTGGAATAATTATTGCAGTAATTTCCCCAATACAATGTAAAAAATATTGAATTGAGAAATTCTTGAAACGCAATATGTTGAGCGTCTTTCAAACAATCTAAAACGAACTGATTCTCTTCCTTCTTTTTTGTGCAGACTTAAGAGGCTGTTCAATCTAATTTTCCTAACGAAAAGGCAAATGCTCTAGCAACTGAAATCTAAACACAACCTTAAATTGAAGCGAAACGAAATTATTCTCCATTTTCCCGCATTCAATCAACGGGAAATAAAGATTCAAGTCTCGCAACAATTTTCGTGTTCCAAGTTCCTAAGTGATTTTTAAAAATTATTTTTAAGTCATTAAAATAAATTCCACGTATGATCACAAAAAGATTGCGAAATTATATGCAACTATTCTAAAAAAATAAAATCCACTAGCCATTTGATAAGCTAATTCGTTACTACAAAATTTGGTCACTGAAATTATTTACTTGAAATTTTAAATATAATAGAAACAGTCGTCACAAATGTTCACAGGCTGCTCAATAAATTCACAAAAAAAAATCTTGATCTATAAAAAATTAGTGAATTCGTAAAAACCCATGGAATTTTCTTGGGCGCATGAATTTTGAATTTTTTTGTTTATTTGGAGAATTTATTAAGCACTTTTAGAAGCGGGTAGGTTAATACTCTCAATTTTTTTATAAATATTGGCTGCATTTTGGTAAATTTACCAATATGATCAAAAGTGGTACGACCCAAAGAACTCTTGAAAACTAATGGACGTCTGCTTTTAAAAACTGCACAACTCAGGAACCTTTCTCGATAACTGTGCTCTGGACGTAGAAATGATATTCATATAATATCTCTTACTGTTTTGTGAAACACGATATTTTGAAACTATAACGCAAAGATAATTATATTTTTACGGTTTGTATTTTCATTGAAAAATACATTGGCGAACAGAAATTGTGAATATATTTTTCTACTCAGAGAATAAGTGGACAAAAATTTACAATATTTTTCAACTCTGAGAATTAGAGGGTGAAAACAATGGTAATATATCATTAGACAGAATTAGCGGGAAAAATCGGGACAATATTTTATACAATAAAATGAGTTTCCAGTTTCTCTGACATTATTAAAGCAAACAGCGTAAACACTTGTTTACGCTGTGGACTTGTGTGGAAGCAAGTATAGATTGATACCTTGTTTCAACCAACCAATATTAAAATTATTTTGTTCATTGTTTCATTATTATAACTAACGTTGTTATAACTACCGCTATAAACCTGTTTCATCCTTCCAAAGTCGGATTCTTTTTTTATTGTTTCATTAGTACAACTAACGTTATTATAACCTATTTCAGCATACCAACGTCAAAATTATTTTGTTCAATATTTCCTTATTATAACAAAAGTCCTCAGACTGGCGCTAGCATAAAGTTGTCACCGATATCAAAATGTGGAAAGAAATATCCTTCAAGTGCGAACTTGAGCGACTCATTGAAGTATAAATCCAATGATTGATTTTAAGTTAGTTTCAGCCTCCCTTACCACAGCAAAGATGTTCGAAGAGAGGAAGGATGAAGGCACCATTTAATATGGAGTCAAGGGAGCGTGGAATTTATGCACATGGTGTGTTCCCGAACAGGATCCCTTGAGTTAAGAAACTGTGTGTTGAGAATGAAGGTTAGGAAACAAGATAAAGTTGAAAAAGAAAGTTGGAGGTGCTGAAAAACAGGCCAGCAGTGAGCCGGAAAAAGAGGGTCCTTAAACAAAACCTAAAGAATTTTATCTCACCAAAAAGAAGGTTCATTTAACTCTCAGTTAGGGACCTTCAATTTTCCCCTTCTAAGTGTTAATTCTAGTATATATCATACAAAATTTGCATCCTTCTGAGGGGAGTAAAAATACATAATTCATCTATAAGCTCTATAAAAAGCTCTACTATTAATGCTCATCTAATTACTTGTGTATGTATTTTCCATTACCGTGAATGTGGATAAACGTTCGTAAACAAACCACACCTTATTTAAGTACAAATCATAATGTTTTCTTTTATTTATTCATCCAAATACGATAATGATCATATGTTGACATTAGTGATCATATAAGCTGTACTGTACATGCTCTTGGGATTAGAAATACGCCAATATAAATATGTTAATATAATTTTCTAAATCCATTGGTTACCGGTCTCCATGTTTCTTAGAGTTAGAGTTGCCTCCGTAGAATAAGTTTAAGTTAGTCCATTGCCTCTGATGAGCTCACTGCGATCCAGTAGATGGAAGAACGCGTCACGGCCTTCCTAAACCATAATTAAAGCAATTGTAAAATCTTAATATAGCCGTTCCTATTGAATTTTTTTTACTCTAGTCTGAAATATTTCGCATTTATTCCTAACTAAATCTGTTCTACGTTTCTCTAGTTGCAGACAATTCCCACAATAATTTGAAACTAGTAACATGTAGTCGTTTTACGTAGAACGAAAATAATCATGGTGTTATTGGACCAAATTAAATACCCAGTGAACCTTGAACTCGAAACTTCGCGTGTTTAATTCGTCATTCGCTACTAGACCTCGTAAAGGAAGGAAGCGTGGCTCACAGACTCTAGCATCACATTTTTGGCCTATAACCAATGAAGGCTAAACTGAAATTTAGAGCCTTACTATTTATTTACTAACTAGGATAATGGTATATTTATTCATCAAAATACTATGATGACCATATGTTGACATTAGTGATCATACAGCATATACTGCTCAAACTATTGATTTCAGATATATACTATTGTAAATAAGCTAATATACAAATGTTAACAAAATAATTTTTAAATCCTGTGCCCAAAAAATATGCTAATACAAATTTTCTAAATCCTGTGCCTAAAAAATATGTTCATACAAATTTTCTAAATCCTGTGCCCAAAAGATATGGTAATACGAATCTTATAAATCCTGTGCCCAAAAAATAGGTTAAAATAAATTTTCTAAATCCTGTGCCCAAAAAAATATGTTATTACAAATTTTCTAAATCCTGTGCCCCAAAAACCAACAGGTCATACCATTTCATTCCTCACGAGGTTTGGCGCATCGCATTTTCCCTCAATCGGCCGTCACGAGGGCAGCGACGGACGCTTCTCTCATATGCGACTAAATCACTCGCTCATTAGGTCGCAATTACTCTTAATTTGTCGATCACGACCCTCATTAGCAGCCGGATCGTAAGCATTCTAAAGCGGGCCGACGTCGAGCTTTTTTACAAAAATCCGGTATAACACGCGGATTAGCTGCAAAAAATACTGGAGTCGTTAAGCGATATGTAAACAGTGTTGAAAACACGGACACGAGATTTCTGACTACGCGGTCGGTTCTGTGAAAGTGAAAATCATGACCATCGACCCAGAAGTTACGAAGACGCAAGTTAGATTACCATCACTCATGAAATTGACATTTCAATGTATAAGGTGACATTTTTTTCTGTGAAGAAAGATTCGTTCATTCACTCATAGTTCATTGATGGTCGACAAAAATTGTGACCATTCATTTTAAGGTATCAGGTGAATTTATTTAAACATAAGAATATCGATTGGTTCATGTCCAGAAAACCTTAGTAAGGTCACTTGAAACCACTGCAGATTCTCTCGAAACCTGTAAAAGGCAGCTTGAAACCAATGACAATGGTTTGTTCTGAGCAAATCTCACCCTTTAAGTAGTTCGGGGTGTTAATTAAGCTAAAAAGGACTTTCCCTTTGCATCTAGTTTTTATTGCGGACACCTGAAGGTGATGCAAGAGTGGTGAGCGCTTTTGTTTAGATTTCAACACTCTTTGAAATGACTGATTGGTGTGCGATGTTCTTTTTTTAATGCATTCACAGTAAGGTATGCCAAGTTCGTGGTGTAAGGTCTTACTTAACTCTCAAGTACGTGTATATACTCGGATAACTTATCAACCATCAACAACTCAAGCGTACAAGAATTAAGGCAACGAATTCGAAACGTCCATAAGCGCGCTAGTTCTTCGCTGCTTAATTCATGCGCAAGATGAAAGTTTCCTTTGCCTCGAACACCAAATTCGAATTTCATTCCCTGGAGGGAGGCAATCTATTCGAACCTCTCATTCTACTCGCAAGGTTCTTCTCCGTATTCTGCACAGAAAAGCAAACAAACAAGCAAGCGCTCAGCGTGGAGCTCATTTAACGGGCCTGACTGCTTTATTGAACGCAGCGCAAAGCGATTTTTTATCATTGGTCTGAGCTAATTTTCATGATGGATTGAAGGTAATATTTGACATGGAAAGATTTTCGCCGTTAGTGAATTTCCATACAGTCGCTCCCTGTGTTTGCTACACAGACTGAAGATTGTTATCTAGAAGAGTTCAGAAACGCTGGAACAGCTTCATGCCTTCATTATGCCGGCAATATCGTCAGAACAAGCTGCGTTACGGGGCCTTCATTAGAGAAACTTTAAGCTAATGTGCACGTAAGAAAAAATGAACGAACACGAAATTCATAAACTCGGCCAATGCCAGATGGTTCCTCTGAGAGCACATGTGTGTAGAGCCAGTTTTTTGAGTAATGTTGAACTATTTTAAAATGTTTTTTCCTCAGTGCTTAGACGCTGGCCTTGAGGGTAAATGAAAATCATTCTTTTCCTTCAGGAAGCGAAAGCGTTACAAGAAGAGTTGGATTACGCATTCGAGGAGCTTAGAATTATTTGCAAGCCCACGAGAATACATCTATTTTCCCGACACACGCGTAACTTAGCATCCTAAAACTTTGAGCCGAAATAAATGTGGGTGAAATTTGCATTGGAACGCGCACCTGCGCTGGTGTAGGTCATAAGAAAATGAGAAACAAATTACCGCCACACGCCGCAGCTGCAGCACCGCACAATTTTACTCGTTGGTTGCGATGTGAGCCGTCAATGTACACGTTGGAAATTTTCATAATGCTACTGACCGACCAGCAGTCACAAACTCAGCTTTTATAAATACTTGGGCAAAGCTTAATGAAAGCCCGATCCAGTTAATGTTTGCTATTTTCAACATTGCTGACTAAAATCGACTTAGAATTTAAGTTGAATATTGAACTTCAGTTTAACCCATCGCCGTCAACGTGTGGATGCCCCACGTCACCTCCAGACGCGCGCCGCAACGGGCAGCTCCAAATTTGTGCACATGTTCTCCTCAACCAACCTTGAATAAAGTTGATTGACATCTCGTGTGGCGTGAGGCTGCAAGGCCGGATAGGACTTTGCGATCCCAGAAAATGTCCCCTCGCGTTAAGGTGGCAGCCGACCGGCGCTTTTTGACTGATTTCAAAAGGAAACTTTTTTTGCAAAGGGAATGGATCAGGCATTTGCGGTTACGGATTTATGGGCTGGCAGCAATATTGACGAGCATTATTATGCAATCTAAAAAGATTTTGCGAAATTTATTTAGCTTACTCGGTTAGAATTGAACGAAGATATTTAGGATTTGAAATAGTGTAATTTTTTTATTGAAGTCCGCGTAAGTTATTCCACTTATAATGACGAAAATAATTTCCCGTGTAAACGATCTGTCTGTAGCAAGTGAAGAAATTTTTCGTTGTGTGAAAAATAATCAGAATGTGACAAGATAATTTTCAGACCTCTCTTTCAGTATTTTTTTTCAGCTACGAGTGTGCAAAGGTATATTTATTGAAAGTGTACTGAACTAAAATATTTAGATAAATAGCACCGCTCACCTCTACGATGCACCATCTGAAAATTATTTTCACCATTCGTTTTATCTTTTGCACCCAACTTAATACCTATTTCATCGCCGCGTGCAAACAAAAATCTTTATACCTATTTCATCAACGTGAATAAAACAAATATTCTGATGCCTATTTCATCAACGTATGGACAAAAATTACAATGCCTATTTCATCAACGTGAGTAAACAAAAATCAACTCAATATCCATTTCATCACCGTGCACAAACAAAAATCCTGAAAGACGGAAAAAATCCTGCAGCACACCCGGATGCGTACTCATTCCTGTCCTAGGACGCGCTTCATATCGCAATAAAGCCAGCACTGAGCTTGTAATTGACAGACGCAAAAGTCAATTCGCCAAGCAATCAGAACAAACGATGAGGCAAATGAAAGTGAGCACTTCATGTCCTGCTCATGAGCTTCACACTAATTCGACTTTAATGCTTCAATTCTTTTTTAATAACACATTAATATTTTAACCCTTCATTTAATAAAACTCCAACTAAGTTGGAAATAGTTATAGATATCCCTTTCACCCTATATGGTTTGATGTGATCTTCAACTAATTCAGTTAAAACTTTCCCGAATTATTCATCTCTTGAGTGAACATTAAATTGATGGAACCACTGGCATAAGTCTCATCCCTGTAGGTTGTGGTTAGCATAGAATGTAATTTTACTACAACTTCTACACGTCTAACGTTATGTTATGCAATAAAATGTTATTGTATAGCTCGAGGATAGACTGTACTTTCTAGTTTGCCCCTGATCTCATGTTCTCTAAATCGTCTCAGCCAGGCGTAGTAGTAATGCTTACTGCTTTCGTGTTTCCCCTGAACTTATTTTTTTATTGCACCGTTAGCAGTAGTTTATGATTCCTTAATGTTGTGTAGCTTCATTTAGAGTTGTGATTGACTGTATAAAACAAGTGCACTTATAGTCAGTAAAGTGCCAAACCATGCCAGAATATTGAAATTTTTCTATTTTTACTTGTTATATAATGGAATGCGGAATATGGGGAGGGAATATTACTGGTGGGTATGGAAGGTAGAAAAAGGCTGACTGAAAATAATGGGATATTGTTGGTAAGCAATTGTAAGAAAGCTAAAGAATGCACTTTAAAATGTAGTTGTTTGGATATTGCGGGAATTACCTTGGGATAAATGCACAGAACGAGAGATTTAGGAGTAAAAATATGATGCAGAAGCTTTAAAAGATATACGAATGCTAGGCAAAATCATGTTAATATTAGTGGAACTCCACATAGGGCATATTTACAGTAAATTAGCAAACTTTCAAATCGAAGCAAATTTCAATTAAATTCTCTCCTTCACGCGGATTTAAATCATCTACTTATTCATACTGAAAATCATACACACGGGCTGATAAAACCAAGCACAACCCATTTTCTGTTCAAACCTCACACGCGAGGCCAACCTACCCTCACCTGTGTATTTTTCCAGGTTTCGACTTGCCGACACTGGAGGTGTCAGGTAGACCACAGGTACGGCAAGTTTGTGGAGCCTGTCGCCGTAGACTGTTCAAATAATGAACATTTCCGCAAACGAGTGGCTGGCGTTAGGCTAATGCAGCAGCCTGAGTGATAATAAGATCGCTGTGCAGCAGCCGCTGACCCTCTAACTTCCATTATGGCACTGTCAGCAGTGCAGATTTGTGAATATTAAGTCTGGCCTCAGGATTTATGAACATTGGAGAGAGCGTAGGACCCAAGAACATCCAAGCCGACCTGTTCATTTGTTTGGAAATTTAGGACAAGATCTGAAGAGGCGTGAATGCGGTGTCTGCATTGTGGGAACTGGCGCAAAGAAATGCCTTCATTTTCATTGATAAACAGCGAAGCTTATCATATTTGAGTTGTATCAGTGATTGAAATGAATTTCCGTGTTGAGTGGATACACCACCAATTAATTCTTCAATTTAAAACTTTCTCTTATTAACAAATTTTATTTTCCAAATTCACAATATCTAATTCGATGCCGGCTGATAGAAGTACAAAGGCATGCTGAGTTAAAACAGAGCAAAATACTTCAATTTCGCAGCACCCATTTTCCGTTGCCCTCACGAACGCGGAAAGCACGAGCTCCAAATGACTTTCAATTGTTTCAAATAGGTTCTAGCGGAAGACTTCCCTCTCAGTGCCCGCTAAGTTTAAGCTCAGTTCAGACTAAGCCTCCTGAACTGCTATTTGCTTGGAAAGTATTCGGCGGAATGGAACCTTTTTTAGAGAAACGCAGGAGTAACTGGAACATTGAACTTACTGCTACATTCCAATTCAAACAGTTATAATTATCGAAGTTGCGTGGTATTTAATGCCAGAATTACACTTGTGCCCTGCAGTGTTGCTTGATATTAAATGAAATCGGCGACTCGTATCATTGAACATGAGAATACATAAGAATAACTTGTGCTTTGTAAAGCCTGAAGGTTCAGGAACGTGAGCTCAGCAACAACAGGGAGTTGAACTCTAGGCTTCATGTAAACGCCTCGGATTTATCCGGAACGTTTACCCGTTAGAGACTCTCGGAAACAATTGGTCGGCAACTCCACTTTTCTTCTACACTCTTCTCGTGAGATATTCGTCTCCTTAATCGACGGCAGAATGTATAACTATAGGGCATTACAATAATTATGCGATCTGTTAAACAAATCCGTCATTGAACTGAGGCTGTACAACTTTTGTTACTGTCAAGGATACCGGTTAAAATTAGTGAATGTAAACTTCAGGAGAATATCTTCTCAATGCACTCAATAAAAGATTTTCATATAACATCTTATATTTACATATATATATATATGTGGAATTCATAGATACTTATATTTCAGTAGAGAAATTTATATTCAATCAAGAAGAATTATGATATCTTGATATATATAAATATTTTCCATCTCTGATACTTGAACTTCAAAGAGAAAACCATCTCCCACCTAAAAAATCCTGTTCCCAGGAAAAACTTTTTATTTGAACCAAAAATATGAGTTTTTAAAAAAATTTCGCTAGAAAAAAAATACGTTCTAACAGAAACCATTTGCGCTCTCCGAGAATTTCTATTCCATCGGAAAACGCTTCGCTCCTCGTAGAATATTTACATTTCAAAAAAATATTTTCTTCTGGAAAATAATCATATCCTGACATGAAATAATCTTTTTTCTGTGGATTTTTTAAACATTACTTGAAAATGTCAACATTTGACGGAAAATCATTTAATTTCAGGCAAACAGTACTTATTTTTTTAGGCACTACCTATTTTGTCCCGCAGAGAGCATTCAAACTATTCAGGATTCTACGGTAGAATTTGGTGCTCTGGTAGAATCTGCGCTTGAATCCTAAGCATAATCTGTGATACAATCAGTGCCAAGATTATTGGAAGAATTTGTTATTAATTCTGCGGTAGAATCTGTTACAGAATTTATCAGACCGTCATGATCTATTGACACCATAGATATGTGGAGGAGTAAATGTCCTCTAAATTATGCATTGGAACCATAAGAGATTTCAAAGCAATTTTTCCCGCAAATATTGGAGCTGAAAATGGCATTCATGTTAATTACTGAGCGGCGAAAAAAGTATGGAAAATTTCCTGAGTCATATGGACGGAACTTGATCTCGCTCTGGTTGACACGTGCGATTTTTTTGCTTTAGGCAGCTGAACCTAGCAGAAAATATGCAGAACTATTAGCAGCACAGATTAATAGAACTTCAATTCAGAAAAGACTTTTTTTGGGTCAAAAAAGATGTTCAAGATATTTTTGGGTCTTGCTAAAAAAAACCGTTTGCAGTGTTGCCACCCTATCTCAGATTTTCATCATCTTCACATCTATAACTAGCATCAAGTAAAATGTGTTTGAAACATTTGTAACCGAGCTAAGACTCTCATAGATTTATAACTAATTTTTTGTATACCTACCTTTGGAACACCTGCTGAGCAGAAAATAACCTCTCGCAACAGAGCGCTAGTGGCAGATATGCCTCTGGAGAGGGATTGAGTTAATGAACTGCTGGTATCATTTACCGTAGACTTTTCATCCAATTAGGCATTAGTAATTTGGTGCTGTTTTTGTGCAGAGCCCAGCTCCCGGTCGTAATGCCATGAATTCATTCGTTTTATTATTTTATAGGTAAACATGGTCAATCGAAAATTTAAAATTTAAAAATATTTGATGAAGTAGGTAGACATCATCTTATTGAGAAAAATTTCTATCGAATTTAAACATAAATGTTATTTTAATATATTAAAAACAATGATAAAAGAATACATAAAAACAGTAATATAATAGAAGCAATCATCAACAAAAAAATACTGCAAACAGTAAGCAAAAGCTACCAGCCTTGATACTGCATTCCTCGTCATAACTGAAGGCATGACGCGATGAAAATAAAAATATGAACACTCATAAACGCATTTAAACGCTGGTTTATGAAGAATAAATGCAGCAGGTCTGAAGTTCACTTTACAGAAAATTCTACCCATTGCGTACAGCACTTTTGCACTGATGCTGAGGCCACTCGAGCTTGCAGCCATGAGTTACCCTGTGCTGTCTGTCCCAATATGTAAACATCAACACTACGTACGATTAACTTTATCATAAACTTAATTATTATTAACTTTACCATTAGCTATATTATTATTATCTTTATCATTAGCTTTATTAATACTAACTTTGTCATTAGCTTTATTACCATTAACTTTATCGTTAGCTTTTTTACTATTAATTTTAACATTAGCTCTATTATTATTAATTTCATCATTAACTCTATTGTTATTACTCTATCGTGTTTTTTATTATTATAAACTTTATTTCCATAAACTTTATCATAAACTTTATTATTTTTAACTTTATCAATGAAACGGAGGCAATTAGTCGCACTTTCCACGAGTTGCCTTCTACTAAAGATTAGACTCAAGTGGAAAGTAATTTGCATTACGTATTTATGCAAGGTAATTGACAGTTTGTGCGAGATGTTTATTGCGATTAAAAAACTCGCAAGATTACTTTGCTGTTCTTTTTCTTGCGAATGTCACATCCCATCGCCATTTGCTTGGCAGTCTCAGAAGTAATCCTTTGCGAAACACATTCTTCAAGAGACATTCCGACTTACAGTTGACTAAAAATTAATGAAAAGAACGAAGCCTCAATAATTTGATCAAATTAATTAGACGGAAATCGGGATTTTTGTATATCTTATTTTTACTTTTTGTGGTCGATTCAGGTATCACTTACTTACCAAGTTATTATTGAAGTATACAATGAATGAATAAAATTTGATTTTTGGGAAGTAAGCTAAACTGATTTTGAATTGAGCTTAATTCATACAAATATTTTTTTTAATGTTCCGAAAAATGCGGAAGTGTAGTTTGTGATCCAGACTGCTGTCGTTATTTATTATAAAAGGCCATTGATGAGTTTTATGTACAGTAGCGGCTGAAGTTGAGAAAGAAATTTCATTTAACGTTGAGTAATTCCAGCGCAAGCGATCAAGAAATTAAGAAATGTAGGTCACAAAATATAGGTCAAGGGATGAATGCATACTTTAATGATCATTTTCATTGAAGATTAATCTTTGTACATTCCAAATGCATCAGCCATTAACACATTAAACTTTCTATTCCCACTTTGCTTTATTTTGGTTACGTCTCATCTGAATTGTAAGTTAGAACATGTCAGCCACACGCATATTGTGTGTCAACACATGTCAGCCACACGCATATTGTGTGTCAACACATGTCAGCCACACGCATATTGAGTGTCGACACATGTTAGCCACACGCATATTGTGTGTCAACACATGTCAGCCACACGCATATTGTGTGTCAACACATGTCAGCCACACATCATTTCCCCACCTTGTCCGTCAAAGCATTTCAGTCATACCACAATTGAACGAATGGGAAATTTTCAGCCATACTTGAATGAGACTTAAACTGTCTGTTGAAGCATTTCAGCCATGCATAAATTGTGTCTCAAAATACTTCAATTATTCCTAAATTTTCCGTCTAAATTCATCAGCTCTATCTCAGTTGTCAA